>JACEVL010000007.1:785521-1065521 GCA_020284085.1 Aporrectodea caliginosa
TGAGTTAAACGGGCAGCAACCAGTCTAGCCCGATCAACAGCATCGCTCATGGAGGACAAAATTGACAGCTTAGCCTTCTGTACTGACGGCCTGTCCCATGCTCTCTGTTTAGTCGATAGAGGATCTGTGATAGCTGGAAGAGTGTCATGGCGTGTCACCTTCATCTCCTTATATAAAGTAAGCGTCTGGGACAGTGGTGCAGTTGGTCAACATAGCGGAGTGAGGTTCCCAAGTGCTCGCAGTTTGGGTTAAGTAGGTAGAAGCAGCCAGGGAAGACAATCGTCTCAAAACTAGACCACAAAAGGGAGTGATGCCTGCATCCATTGATGTTTGTTCAGACTGATCGTACGCCGAGGCTAAGTAAAATTAAGGCGCTGAGATTTCCCGTTAGACGAGAGTGTCTCTAAATGCGGCTAATG
This sequence comes from Aporrectodea caliginosa, assembly GCA_020284085.1. Taxonomy (NCBI): domain Eukaryota; kingdom Metazoa; phylum Annelida; class Clitellata; order Crassiclitellata; family Lumbricidae; genus Aporrectodea; species Aporrectodea caliginosa. The sequence goes on from JACEVL010000007.1 coordinate 785,941, forward strand.
GGGAAGGCCGTAAACGAGGACAACCCAGACTTTACAGGAGTCTGAAGGTTTCTTCCTGTCGACGCCAGAGGGCGAGGCAATGCGACCGTCTGGAATGGCGTCATAAAACGAAACATTGCGCGCTGATGCGAAGTGCTGCGCTAGAACAATGACAAGCATTATGACCCGCTTTATAAGGGTTTAATGGACGCATTGAAATTCATGTAGCACCGTTTGCTGAGCGCCCCCGGTTTTGAGAAGATTTTTTCGATAGCATTAAAGTGAGGAGTGGCGCAATGGATAAGGGGCCGACCTGCTTTTGAAGCGTGTCAAGTTCGAGTCCATGTCGTTTTCTCAAGCGTTTTCTCAAGAGTTAGTGCATTTCGGAATATATGTCTGTCTTGTCCGTCTCTTTGGCTGTCTCTACGAATCTGTCTGTTTGCCTTTGTATATCTGTCTGTTTGTCCATGTGTGTTTCTGTCTGTTTGTTTCCTTGTATTTGTATGTTTGTCTCTGTTTATCTATCTGTTTGTCTAGGTATATCTGTCTGTGTGTATATGTTTGATTGTCTCTGCTCATCTGTCAGTGTGTCTCTGTGAATCTGTCAGTGTGTCTCTGTCAATCTGTCAGTGTGTCTCTGTGAATCTCTTTGTCTCTCAGATACACAGACAGATTGTATTTTTCATAGAATATGTAATTGTAATAGCAAATTCATATAGCGTCTCTCAATAGAAACTCCTCCCGAAGCGCTCAGTTTAACTGAAAATGTAATGTCGCTTAAAATTTATAGCGCCATAATAATCCCTCGCCAAGGCGCTACAAAAATTCGACTTCCGAATAGTACAGATTGGCTTTCTCTCGGTGGCGTCCTTGCGTTGATTCGCCATCTAGTGAATGCGGTGGCATTTTCTAGTCAAGGATTCGTCTAGTACTCTAATTAATCGAGGCAACGGCTTAAACAGTTTCTTCAGACGCACCGTCATCTGGTAGCAAACACACACACTCTGTGATGTAACTATCCAATCCTAACCTATCCTATATGCTATCCTATCCTATCCTATCCTATCTTATAGCCTAACATCTTATTCCATGTCATCCAATTCTATCCTCTCCTCTCCTATCCTATTCCATTCTATCCTATCCTATCCTATCTATCCCATTCTATATCCTATCCTATCCTATCCTATCCCATTCTATATCCTATCCTATCCTATCCTCTCCTATCCTATCCTATTCTATCCTATCATATCATATCCATATCCTATCAAAATCCATTCCTGTCCTATCTTATTCTTTCCTATCCTATAATTATCTTATCCTAATATATCCTATACTATTTTACACTATCTTACATGGAAATTCTATCCTATACTTAATTTATGCTGTCTTATCAAGCTATTCTATTCTATCCTCATTTGTTCTATGCTATGCTAATTTATGATGCTCCATGGAGCTATCCAATCCATTCATGTCATATCCTATTCCATCGTATCCCCTATCCAATCATATCTAGCTTTTCTGTGGAGCTATCCTACCAAGCTCTCTCCTTGATCTATCCTTTGGAGTAATCCTATCGCTTTATCATATTGCGTCCTATCCCATCGAACTATCTTATCATATAATATATTGTCCTATCCTAAGATATCATACCCTATCCTATCATATCCTGTAGGGTCCGGTTCTATCCTATTCTCTCAAATCGAGGTATCCTATCAAGCTACCGTATCCTATCCTATCGTATCTTATCGAGCTAACTCATTATTTCTGATCTTATCCTATCCTATCTTACTCTATCCTCTCCTATTCTCGGGGATCGGTTGGGACCGAAACGCGCAGGAACGGCGTTCCGGTTCTTTTTGACGACCGGAACGCCGTACCGGTAAAAATTTCTAAATTAACATGGTGCCCGAAGCCGGCGCTCCGCGTTCCATTTTTTAAGGACGTGATCACTGCCTATTCTACTCTGTCATCTCATAGCCTTTCCGATCCCATTCTCTTCTATTCTATCCCACCCAATCTATTCTTTCCTATCCTATCCCATTACAGCCTATGCTATCCTACACTATTGCATCTGATTCTATCCTATCCTATCCTATCCTATCCTATCCTATCCCTATCCTATCCTATCCTATCCTATCCTATCCTATCCTATCCTATCCTATCCTTTCTATCCTATCCTATCCTATCCTATCCTATCCTATCCTATCCTATCCTATCCTATCTATCCTATCCTATCCTATCCTATCCTATCCCTATCCTATCCTATCCTATCCTATCCTATCCTATCCTATCCTATCTATCCTATCTATCCCTATCCTATCCTATCCTATCCTATCCCTATCCTATCCTATCCCTATCCTATCCTATCCTATCCTACCCCATCCTCCTATCTAACCCTCAGCACAGAAAGTTCACTTATTGTCGCAAATCTTTACAGCTTCTCTTCAAGAGACTTTTCAGTGTTTCAAAGGAAAAGAAGACGAAGAACAATCCTGGAAAGCAAAGCCCAAGCCAAGGCCATCAAGTATCATCAACGTCATCTTCTCAGTTTCTAGTGATGAAGAGGTGGCTAGTCCTCTCCTCGCCGTGTGATCTTCCTACCGATAGTATTTTTTTATATACATACCTACTTTGCTGAGCTCGCTAGCGAAAAGGAAATCCATATTGCGTCCTTCACTGAAGGGATTTGAATCACCGACCTTTGTTCGACTGTCAAGCGCGCTAACGACTAAACCATTGAAGCCGTGTATCCTTGACAAATCAATTGACAATATGCAATATGCAACCAATGCTGACTTAGTGAACGATCAATGACATGCCCTTCAATGGAAAGACGTTGGCGATTTCTCTATGTATATTGCTGTTGACAACATGCTAGCCACATTAAAATTGTAATGATTGAAAGTTGGAATATCAATAGTTATATGAATAGTTATATGATGAAAGTCAAATGAATTGTTGTATTAATAGTTATTATGATGATTTGCTTTATGAATAGTGAAAAAATAATATGAATAGTTTTATTAATGGCTACATGATGAATAGTTATATGAATAGTGATCATGATGTAAAGTTAAACGAATTGTTTTATCAGAAGTTTTATGATGAATGGTTATATGAATAGTTATAATTATGATAAAAATCTATATGAATAGTTTTATTAACAGTGATATAATGAATAGTTATATGAATACATTGAATAGTTTTATTAACAGTGATATAATGAATAGTTAGGCTATATGAATAGTTTTACTAGCAGTTAACTGATGACAAGTTAAATGAATACTTAGCCTATATGAGTTATATGAATGGTTATATGATGAAAAGTTGATTGAATAGTTATATGTTTTGAAAACGCTCACAACTCGCTTTGCCGCATTAGATCGATAAAATTGATGACTGTATTTGATGTCGTAGTCATATTGATAATATCATAATAGTTATGTGTTCAGAACTAATCCATTGATTATTACTGTCATGACATTCCAAACTGTAAGGCTCTGAAATTTAACTCAGGTAATCAACGCTTAAAGTATTATACCCTACGAAAATGTGAATTAAGGAAATGCAAGCTAAGGGTCGTCCATTAATTATGTCAACAAAATAGGGGGGAGGGGGGTTTGGAAAAGTTTGACAGTTGTTGACAAGGGGAGGGGGTTCGGTAAAAGTTGACGTCAACAAATTTTTTTCCAATGAATCAACACAGACCCTTCAAAATGGTAGCGAAAACATTAAGTAATGCTAAAAATGTATAAAGTGCTCAATGCTTAATACTAATAAAAAGCTGGTAATAAACTAAACTCATATATTTTGAAATTCAAGATTGCATTTCTTTAGTGTAAAACAATTTGAAAAAATGATTCTACATGTATTGAGCCATTGTGTTTCTTTTTTGTAGGGGGGGTCTGGGATTGTTGACATAATTTTTTAGGGGGTCCGTCAATGTTTGACAGTTGTTGACAAGGGGAGGGGGTCAAAAATGGCCTAAAATTTGTTGACATAATTAATGGACGACCCCTAAGCAAACGTAAGTTTAGAGAAATGTAGGCTGAACTAATATACGCTAAGGTATTGTACCCAAAAGAAATCTAAGCTAAGGTAATGCACGTTGAGGTAATGTTAGCTAAAAGGTTGTTAGGCTAAAATATCGGTTAAGGAAATGTAAGCTACGGTAATGTACACTAAGGAAATGTAAGCTATGGTAATGTACCCTAAGGAATTGTAAGCTACGGTAATGTACCATAAGGAAATATAAGCTACACTGTTACCGAAAATCGTGGAGAGACCATGGAAAATGACATCTTTGGGTGGACTCAATTAGAGGAAAGGTGGCATGCCATTTCTGTCGTGGAGATTACCATCAAGCGTGTGATGCGCTTGTTAAACCTGACCAGGGGTGGAATATAACACGAGTTAGATCTAATGCGTGCATCAGATATTCCCAAGAAGCTGTGTCCATTGTATCACCCGGCCGTTAGTCTCAGACTGCGACATCTGCTCTCATTATCAGACGGAGACCCAGATAGAGCCGTTATTGCCCACCCGCCCCATGGGATAAAGTCGGTATCGACAAGGATCATTTGGTGTGGCAGAATGTCTGAAGTTTGCAGCCCTGGGAATTCTAGGCAAACACCTCTTCAGCGCGATACCCCAAGTAGGCCCCTAATGACAAGCCAGAATCGTCCGTTAAAGCCGTTCAGAGCTTGATGCCAGCGAAGAGGGATGCCCACGTATACACAATATTATACGACATCTGGATATTGCATTCCTCTGCGCTCGAACCGTAGCATTATAGAAATAGATGTGTTAGCAATAAAGCAGTATTAAAATACCTTACTTCGTCTAATCTCCGAGTTTAGAAATAAATTTTTGAAAGCGTAATTCTTCAAGTAGTCTTGTAATTAAAATTATGACTGAGGTCTCGAACTCAAGGTGGAACGTATGCTTATAAAGAGCCGTTATTTTCAACCATCCGAAAACCGGTGTTAAGCAGCATAAGACAACTTGGAGACATTCCTGTACGCTCAACTAAGAGATCTACAACGAATGCACACAGCACAGTGAGTTGTACTTTTTACTGTTATAGTGCAAATGCCAAATTATTACTGACGTCGATTAACACATTGACCGTCATTTACGAGTTACCTCGTAGTACAATAGGCCTACATAGTGCTACACGTAAACAATGGCTCACGCCAAATAATACTGATGATGATGGTGGTGGCAGTGGTGGTAGTGGGATGACGATGATGACGACGATGGTGGAGATGACGATGATGATGGTGCTGATGATGATGGCGGTGGTGGTGGTGGTGATGGTAAATGATAATGATGACGATGGTGAAGATGATGATGATGGTGGTGGTGGGTAGATGATGACGATGATGGAGGTCATGATGATGATGGTGATAGGTCATGATGATGACGATGATGACGGTGATGATGATGATGATGATGATGATGGTGGTGGTGATGATGATAATGATGATGGCGAAAGTTTTGTCGCGACTAGATCGCTTAGAGGGTTCGCCTAGTCCAAAGTTCGTTGTGGAAGCAGGGAATTGAACCCTGGACCTACGGCCACTACCGAACAGGTAGACGCGCCTTACCACTCAACCATCGGCCTGGAAGAAGGTGGGGGTGCTCGACCGAAAGACCCTACAGCTTTTGTAGTTCCTGGTACCCTTAGACGTAGCGAGCGACTCTCTTGTAAGGCTAAAGTTCCTTATAAAGACATAGGCAGTAGACATACGTGGCTGCGCCAGAGCAAAGAGGATTTGAACCCGAAGCCTAGCCCCGCCTTTCCTCTTACTTACTCTCAGGGCCTTCCACAGCGACACGAAGCTCCCTCAGTCGATGAAACGATGTGGGCGACATCTGTTGAGGCGAGGGGCGGCGTTACAAATTTTTAAATCCAAGCATAATGCACACATGCATGCACAAAGACAGACACGCATACACACCTACACACACACCTACATGCACAGACACTTTTATATATATATGTATATATATATATAATACATATACAATATACTGTGCTTTTGTGAGGTATACTTAAGCTGCACTATATTAACTGTTCTGCTACATACATACATATAGAACACTTCTGTATAATATATACAATATATAGAAGTGTTCTATATGTATATGTATAATATATATATGTAATATATATATATATATATAATTTATTTATATATATATATATATATATGTATCAAATCTAGACTATTGGAGAGCATGGTAATTTTTAATGGATTTGCTATCTGCCAAAAGTTCCCGTCTGCATGTAGTTTCTGGCTGCAGGAACCTCGTACCGCTGCTGCTGGCATTTCTGATTATCGTTTCAGTAAGCTGAATGTTGTACTGGCTGACATTTGTGGACTCATCTGCTGTTGAGCGTGCTTTCTTTGTTGCATGCTCTCTCGATTGAGTCACTTTTTGCTAAGCAGTGGGATTCTAGGTGTGCTTGGCTTCGGAAGAAATCTGAGGGTTATAGGTCAAAGTTTTCCTGGATCATTTGGAACAATGAGGTCCTCCAGTTGAAATGTTGAACTTTTAAAGTGTAAAGTGAATGATTGAGCTAAGCAGGTGTTGTTTCACCTTCAAAGAACTCCAGATGTTGTTATCCGCATGACTCTGGTTCGATGAACTCTGTAATATCATCATCTTTTGCTTCTCTGAATACAGATTAGTTGAACTGAACAATCATAGCTGGCGGGCATATGGCGACTGAGTTTTAAACCAGGCCTGGATTTATAATTCGTATTCAGCAGAGGCAAACTGCATGCCAGATAAAACAAACGTCAGAAAGAGTAAAACGCTTTTTGTGCCAACGTAAAACAGCTGTGCCACGGTTCCTGAGATATATGAACGCGTGTAAACAGCCATGTGCATTGTGCAGGCAGCGTTTGAACACTGCTGGCTTTGTAGAAAGCCCCGAGCTATTGACTGCCGGTAAACAAATTGAGTGGGATGAGACGGTGTGTAGTATGACACGAAAGTCTTCATGCTGAGTGTACTACCGGTCGATGTGTGAAAGCCATTGGACGGTTAAAACCGTGTCGCCTCATGCAGAGTGTCTTTTCAGGCCGCTTTGTATTCAACAACTGTGCTGTGACCTGCTTGACAATCGCGGATTATCTTCCTATCTGATTGGATAATAAAGATTTGCAGCAGAATCAAAGGCAAAGTCAATTTAGAGCTATGTTGTGAGCTGCGTTACGGACACGTTTTAGGATTGGTTTAGTTTGAGTTTCATACCTGTTATGTATGTAATAGGGCAGTGTTAAGTACACGGCGTTCGGTTGGTAGCTGCCGAATTATGAGGTCGTTATTCCTGTCACTGCAAAGTGAAAAATTGTTCAGTGCTGGAGCTCATCAACATGTGAATTAGTATGGAATTAGGGAGGCATGATATTCGTATGACATTGTGAGTAGGTTATTTGCTGAACATCATATTGCTGTCAAAGCGGTTGGCTTTGTCAGGCATATCGCTCAAAATTTGGATTCATAATTGATGACTGCTACGAGTGTCAAGGTTTAATGCACAGAAAAGTTTAAGGGATACAGCTGAGCATTTTCAGTTTGTGCTTAAATGAGCTTGCACAGGGCCTGTGATAGTACCCATGGTATGATGATTTGGAACCATAAGTTCCTGCATTTCAGCGGGCGAGCACAGTTTATCCGCAGGAAGTATGTTGTCTGAAAGGAGCTTTTTTCTATAAGATGGTTGTCGTCAGTTCTCTCTTGTTTATCCACTGTAGCCTAACTTCTGGTTTCCCGGACTGGACTTCTTCGGCAAGAGATTCTGGACTATGAATCTTCACTTGAAGCTAAACTTTGATGCCTTGTGCAAGTCATGATCATGATGCTATCAAAGTCACCAGAATAGATGAGATATTTGGATGCAGATTCCTGTAATGTTCTGAGAGCTGTCTACTAAGGCCTACATATCTCTCCTGCATCTAATTCAAGGCTGTCAGTTTCTTTCCCAATGCCTACTGTTATGCCAAGGAGCCTTGAGTATGTACATTCAAGGGTTGTGCAGTACTACTCGCAAGTGGTTGACCTTCGATGGTGCGTCTCTATCCACAGCTGTGAGGTCTGTCCATTCCAGTCCTCCGATGCCACAAGTCCATTTGCATGCCAGGCAGTTCACTATGGCATCTGCACGCCAATCCGAAGATCACTGCTGCGGAATCCAGCAAGACTACAGCAACCTCTGAAACGTCAAATCGACATCTCTGTTTGCATTCTACAGGTAACATACAGCACAGGTTTCAATAAATATGTTTCATATATATTCATGAATTTTCAGTTAATACTAATAGAAATGTATACTCGTGAATATGTCATTTATATTTGGGAACGTTTGGGAACGTTTATTTCAGTACAGATATATTGCATGCATGTGTTAATAATTTTGTACATATGGCATCAAGAAAGGAGGCTGATTTTCCCTTGGTTGGAGGCATCCATAAAGGCTGTTGACGTCGGCAGAAGTTATTTAAAATTGTTCTCGCCATTTTTATAGCATAATTCAACTCTTGCGGATTGCCCCTCATATTGGATCACGCATTTTATGACAAATTTTGATGGACGATAAATTTTGAACTGTGTTACAGAACAGTGCTTACGTGCACATAGTTGTGTTTAGCAATTGTATATTTGCTTCTTATCAGGGTGTTGCAACTTCCAGAATAAATGAAGCTTCTGCAAAAGAGCGGTTGGCTGGTGTCCACAATCGTCTGGCAACAAGGCAAGATGATGATGGTGCTTCTTTCCTGCTTCAGAAGCGCATCGAGCTTCTTCAGAGAAGGGAACAGGAACGGAAACAGCAGAGCGCCACCGTCTTGCGACCAGGTTCCCAGCGCAGTGTAACATCAGCGGCTGGAGATACCACATCAACGGCTACCTCAGGCAACATGGATGCTTCCCTGAGTTCTCTTGTCTCCTGTGCCCCTCCTAAGTTACCCACCAATCCTGTCGCATTGGCAGCTAGCTCTATCGTTGCACCTGTGACAACAACTGCTACCTCAACACCAATTGCTTTAACGTCCTTTGCACCTATGACAACCCTGAATAGTTTGTCATCACCCAACGGCTTCTTGTCCGATACATACCCTGCCAGCGCTGCCCCTGTGACAGTACTCCCCTGTCGTCCATTTGGGACCCCTTCCACATGTCTTGCACCCATAACACCCCACAACTGCATTGCTGTAGACTTAACCTCCAGCCCTGCTCCTTTGGCATCAGCCACACCTTACGCACCTGTGACATCTGTAACTTCTTCTGTACGTCTCACATCTTCATCACATCCTATCATATCGCTCATTGCTGAACTGGAAACCCTATCCATTTCTATTCCTGAGATTGCCTCTTCCGGTGTCAACAGCATCAAACAGAGTAGAAACTTAACCTCCTGTAATAGTTGGGATTCCTTTCTCTGTCCACGCGATGTGAACAGTAACAACGTTGGGTCAGAAAAGTTCAATGACGTGACTAGGTGTTCAGGCCAAACTCTGATCCCCAAAGTGTCCATGCAGCTGGAGCCTTTCCACAGTTCCAGTATTCCACAGTTCTACTTTCCAGCAGGTCGCTCATCGGAGACAGTCCTGTTCACTGATGTGCTACATTCTCAGGTGGTAAAGGTGTTTGAGAAGGTTAATGGGAAGGCCAAAGCAGAGCACATGGGTCTGATAGCAAAGGTGAGGAAAACAATTTCAAATTACCCGGGAACCGTGTTCGGACCTTGTTAGCTTTTAAGAACTTGTTCGATCTTCTGTGTTCTGAGAGTTTATTTCATCTTGTATCGCTGCCATATAAAGATTTCTTTGATTTTATATTCTTTTGAGAGATTGTTCCATCTTATTTTTGTATTGAAATCCTATTCGATCTTATTTACTGATTGAGAGGTTGGGGCCGCTCGATAGTGTAGTGGTTAGCTTGCTGCTGGGCTGTCGATCAACAGGTCGGGGTTCAAATCCCCGCTAGGGGCAGAAATTCTGATTTGAGATTTCTGCTCCATCTGCAGTTTCTGCACCCCTAGCCAACTCGGCTATAATGAGTACACTGTCGGTGGGAAGATGAGACGGCAAGGGAGAGGACTGGCCACCCGCCCTCACATGTGGAGACTAAGAAAATGAAGTTGCCAACACTTCATTATAGCCACGGCTGCCTAAGAGCTAGCTTAAAGGACTGCTTTTCTTCTTCTACAGTTGTGAGGTTATTCACTCTTTTATGCTATTAACCTATTGTTATAGGCTGCAGAGCATACTCGATTGTATATCCTATTACACAAACTCTTTTTCAATCTTATTTCCTCTTGAGTGCTTATTCAGTTTTATATGCTGTTCAACCAAACCAACTGTTTGCTGGTATCCATTTCATGAAGTCTCTTATATTTCTGGTTTGAGAGTTGTCAACATGGGTTATGCTGTGATGCATTTTGCTCTACTGTACTGCAAGATTGTGCATTGACCTTGCTTGGCATGATCTTACCTTTCAGTTGTCCAGTTGTCGACCTAAACGACACCCACCTGAACAGCGACTTTGCCCTTTCTGGAAACTGGACTCGAATACCCTTTGGACAACCCCTGACTTGACTTAGAACTCATCTTTCAAGTGGCGCTTTAGAAGTTTTAAGTTTACAGCTACTGTTACGATTAAGAATCTTTTGTAACTCCAAGCAAGACATTATAGAATTACATTACCGTATGTGGCTCATAAAATTAATTACATTTCTTTGTTGTTTTTGTAGGCCTGTGGGCTTCCCCACTTCTGGAAATATCCATTGTTCTGCTATGCAGGAGGAGAGAAAGATGGCACTGTTTCGATTGGAAAGCTTTCTCGTGGCATGGAAAAGTAGGTGTTTGCCATGGGCGCCCGCAGGATTTTTGCAGGGGGGGTCAGTCACGGCCGAGAGAGTTAGTTGCGTTATAATATGTCATTAAAAACTAAGCTCACATAATTACATTGTCTTAAATTATAATACCTATTAAGTCTTAGTTATCCAGTGCTTTTTTCAACCGGAGCGGTCCGGCACGGTGTTCCGGAACCTTTTTCAGCTATTACAAAATAATATATCTACATTTTTACTGAAACATTATTTTTAATTATTTAGATACGTTAATTTCATTTAAGTGCTTTCCATGTTTTATTGAGATTGATACTTGTATATGAGATAGAAATATTAGCACATGTCTCTATAATACTTGTTCTGAATTTGCTGAGTTCCAGAACTTTTTTCTAGAAAAAAGCTCTGAGTCTTACTAATTATAGCCTAGTCTTTTAAAATCAGACGCAACAATCATTCAGTTCTAAGTAAGTGAGTAAGTAAGCATACTCTTTATTTATCCAACTACATAACCGCACTTTGGTTTACATGAAATTAACTATTATAGGCTTAAAGTATTCTAGTTAAAAACGTTTTTCTCATTAAGTTGTCAACCTGTGGGACAATTCGGTCATGCGGTCTTGGATGCAAGGAATAGGGAATGTCATTACAGAAGGGAGCAGTGGGTTCATCAGACCGTTCAGACGACTTCTTTTGTGACTTGGCAGGCTTCACGGTCCAAAGGGTACTTAGAGTTTGCTGCAGCTTACCCTTATTCTTGTTATCCATATTAACATGCCATGGCTAAAAAATGAAGTCGTTAACACTTCATACCCATGGCTGCTTCTGGTCTGGCTTAAGGGACTTCTCTTCTCTTCTTCAATAATCCGATAATTCAACAGTTGTTTACAGTTCTTCCAGAGACAATCCAACAGAATGGATGTAAACTACACAGTAAAGTCTAACCTATTGTTCTACACAGCACCAGCGAAGAAAAAATTAAGGATGACCTTGACACAGGAATCTTCTTCCATAAGTAATCCAAAAGAAGAGAAACACGCTCAATTCTAACATACTTTTAACTGAATACAAAATCTTCAGATACAGACTCAGAATGCATGAGAGAAACGTAACTGATACAGCGCTTGAAGAATGCAGGGACCTGTTGGGGTAAGCTAATGCCGGTGTGGGGAAATTTTTGACCTCGGGCCGACCTCTTCATCCAGAGATTATCCAGAGGTCCCAGTCGGCTTGGCTTTGTCAATATGCGTGACCTGAAGTGACAAGGTCAACCTCTGAGTCGAAGTGTTCCACCACTGATGTCGGTACATTAGGGGCCGTCCATAAATGACGTCACGCTATTTTGGCCGATTTTTGACCCTCCCTCGTCACACTTCGTCACAAAAAGTCACACCCCCCTGAAAAATGACGTCACAAAGCTCTGACCCCCCCTAAAACGAAACTTCCACATGATAATAAAACATGTTTCAATGCCCATTTATTGTCATTGTAATAAGTATTTAAAAATCTTATGGTGACAAATATTTAAATAATTAGAAAAATTATTAATAATGGTGCCCGTATACATTAAAATAATCAAAAAATTATGAAAATTTTAATACTCAAAATTAGAGCTGTTATTTTAAGATTAAATTGTTGTTAATTGTTAAATTTAATTACACAGACGTGATGTGACGTCACACTTGGCTGACCCCCTCCCCACGTCACACATCGTCACAAATTTCCGACCCCCCTCCCCCTAGGTGCGTGACGTCATTTATGGACGGCCTCTTAGTCCGAGATAACATGTGTCTTTGATAACATACATGATACATAAATAATGGGGAAGCCAGTTGAACGTAGACCTTGCGGACTGAATCGTGATGAGCATTGTTTATTGGGGCTAAGTAAAGAACTAAATTTCGGCTATTCCAGGACCGTTCTGACAGGCTAGTGGTAGCCCACGATGACGGCCGAGTCTGTTTTAATGGGTGCCAGAACACCACCAGGAGGGGCACGGGGAGGGCGGTTGGCTTCCAGGCCTATGGCTAAATCAGCCACTGACTATTAGTATAGTAACTTATTAGTAGGCTTAAGCACTATGAAACTAAAGCTAGTATTTGCTAAGTATTTTGAACAGAATCTTGTGACATATTTTAAGCTTCATTTGCATGATTAAACCTGTCGGATTTTTATTTTATCATGATTTCCAGGGGGGTCACGCGACCCCCCTTGACCTATGCTGCGGGCGCCCATGGTGCTTGCAGTTCCATCATCATCTTGAAAAAAGGCTTTTTCAGGGCTTAAATATGCATTTTGAATTGTTATATATATATATATATTATATATATGTGTGTGTATTATATATATAAAAAATAATTATATATATTTGTTTTTGTATTGTTTCAAGGTTATCTGAGAGTTGCCATGACTTTGCTTCTCTGTTTGTGCACATTTTGGCAAAACCAGATCAGAATTATCTGGAGTTTGATGATTTTGTGCCAATCATTCAGGTATGTGTTCTCTTCTAATAACTTCTGTGGTGACAGGAATCTATTGACTGTTGATGTTGATCAATTATAATATTTTAATTATAGTAAGCTAATTTATCATTACTGTCTTAGGTATTTTTGTATTCGTGTGACGTCCCTGGTTTCAATTCTCCACATCAGCTCTTCTGGTAACTTATAATTTTCACACTGCATGGACTTCTGTTCAAGTAGCAATTGAAGTCATGACTCACAACTCTTCTTTCAACAGAACCCTTTAATTTACATGCAGCAAACAGTTGGAATGCTACTGTGTTTAGTACCGAATTTTGCATTCAACTAGATTTACAACTGCATATCTCGGATTCACACTGATTTGCAACTTTGTGAACACGTGGTGACTAATGATGATGATGATGATGATGATGATTGTGATGATTAATAATAATAATAATAGTTGAATATTTTCTCAACTCGACAGGATGTTGTCAACACTCACCCAGGTCTTGCATTCCTTGACGATGCTGTGGAATTTCACTCTCGCTACGTACAGACGGTAGGTCGAAAGGAATCCAACAACTGCCTCATTTTAGATCTGGCAATCATAACTGCACATTTATATAGCACTTAATATATACCTATGCACAAACATGCATGCATACATACATTAATCAATTCTAATAAATTTGAATTAAATAGATAGATAGATAGATAGATACATACCCAGTGGATACAAACATACATTCATACATACACTTGCGTAACCATTGTTTGATGTTTAACACTTTAACGACGATAGTGTACTAAATGTGAAACCAATGCAGCTTGTTGTTAGAGTGTTAATGTAGCATGAGTATGCTATGGGAATCCTTGGATTAGATTAGAGAATGCTCAGAGATATTTAATACGTAATTTATTACTTTATATTACTCTACATTATTGAATGTTATTCTTGATATCTTATTATTTGTTTTTTATTTACTTTCAGGTTATTGCTCGAATATTCTACAGCGTCAACAGATCCTGGTCTGGGCGAATCACTCTGCAGGAAATTAGAAAGAGCAATCTCTTGCAGGTAGAAAACCTCATTCTGTGTTTTGCATTCTGGTATAAAGAACTATTGCCAATGGTCAATCTTGTGCTCAGTTTAAGTACGACCTTTGAAACAGAAATAAGCGCCTCCTGCATGCATCTGACACAGTAGTCAGTTGCTGTATGACATGGCAACAGCTTGGTGTTGAGAGTTTGTCATGTGACAACCTTCATTTAGAATGATAGAATGTAGGGACCTTGAGCATGTCCTTCATGCTCAATTACTCAGCACATCAGACAGCAAATAGTAATAATAATTTATTAATTCAGACTGACAAGTACACAGTAAGATTACATGATATAGCAGTAATAGATGATAACAAGTTTAACAGGAGTCGAATTTAACTGTATGGCAACCTGCAAGGCGCTCATCTGTCCTACTGCGCATTTTACAGTCGTCCCCAAGGGAGTTGAAGTATGAGTCAACCTTATGGGGCTTGCGGGTATCGAACTTGCGTCCTTCTGATCTTCGTGCCAGCATGTTACCATTCAACCCTCTGAGGTGTAATAAAGCCTCTATAGAAAAATGTTGTTTACTTAAACCCTATTTGATGCAAACTTTGAAAGGATACGAGATAGGATAGTGTGCCACTATGGTGTACATAACAATGGATTTATGTTCTTTTGTTATTTCTTTAGACGATTTGTCGCCTTGAGGAAGAGGAGGACATCAACCAGGTTGTTGACTACTTCTCTTATGAACATTTCTATGTCATCTACTGCAAATTCTGGGAACTCGACCTTGACCATGACTTTCTTCTAAGCAAGGCAGACCTTCTGCGGCACAACGAGCAAGGTATGTATACTTACATGCTTTATACATGTACATTATGTATGTTTGTGTATATGTCTCTATGCATATATGTGTGGATGTATGTATGTATTATTATTATTAATTAAATTTGTAACGCATGCCGAAATGTGAGTCTGAGGCGTGGATAGTCAGTTGCCAGAATAATATGCAGTTAGATATCCAAGAACTTGAAAGCTAAGGAGAAACAGTGAATATGTATCTATATGTGTGTGCATGCATGTGTATATTTGTGTATGTATGTATGTGTCTGTATCTTTGTGTGTATATGGCTGTGTATGTATGTATGTGTAAGGTATGTGTCTATGTGTGCATGTATGTTGCATGTATAAATGTATCTAGACATTAATAAAGCACATGTTAGGAATCCCTCAAAAGCGCTATGAACTTGGCTGTCTAAGGGATATGGACAGGTGTGTCTTAACACTTTGATGGTTAGGTGTTACATATGTATGTATGTGTACTTTTTTAAGTTAATTGAAAGCATAAAGAATTCTTAGTTTCCAGTTCTTTCTTGTACTGTATGTTTTTTGTTGTTATTTCAGCAATCAGTTCTCAGATCGTCGATAGGATCTTTTCTGGGGCTGTCACAAGGTTAGCCTTCCTCAAGGTTTTTCTCAACTGAGATAATTCATGTGATTGCTTGATACAGTTCTGTCTCATCTTAGAGTCATCTAACAAATGATGGAGTTCAGTATCATCTTCTCATTCTGTCCTAGAGTCATCTAACAAATATTTGTTAGATACAGTTCTGGCTCATCTTAGAATTATCTTGCAGTGTAGACTTGTTGTCTTTGAATCTTAGAAAGCTAAGTCGAAGGAACCAAACTTAGTTTGCTATAAGTAAATCAATTTTTTGTTTAATATGCTGCATTATATAGAAAATCATTTCAAACTGATATCTAATGTTATTTGTTGAAGCCAATGTTTATACTGTCAAGTGGAAATCTGCTTGTTTCAGAAACCTGGTGGATGGAAAGCTTTCTTTTCCAGACTTTGTTTGGTTTCTGATATCCGAAGAGGATAAACAGCATCCAAGAAGGTGATTTGATAAATGCAAGCAACTTATTTTGATTTCCATGTTACAAAAATTTGGCTGTAAAGTAGTCTTACAGAGGATTCCATATGCAACTTATCTGCCATCACTCAGCAATACTTCATTTGCAAGATGTTCTTGGTCTTTTCATATGTCAAACTGCAAGGTATCAGTACTGTGTGGTTAACTGTAGTAGTAGTTAGCATCCTGGACTGGGAACTAAGGTCAGAGGTTAAATTTCTGCCCAGGCAGAAAGATATTACAAGATTGCTGTTCTCTAGAGAAAGAACTTGACCACAAAATGAGCACAACGAATGTACGCTGTTGATGGGAAAATCAGGTGGCAAGAGATAGGACTGGTCACCCACCCTCATATGTTAAATTAAGATAGAAGTTGCTGAAAGAATAGTTTGTAAGACTTCATACCCATCACCTCGCTGCCGGTACTTGTAGGTACTCTTAGTGGGTTGCTATGACCCTTTTCGGCTGACATATTGATTGCAACAATGTTTGATTCATTAAGTTTTCTACTACGTTTATTTTAATGGTATGTCAATAAACAATTTATTACTCGATTATGCTCAATTGCAAGATGAGAATCGTTACTGAGCAATGCTCAGTTGGAAGCTTACTACTGATACTTTAACAGTGCTTGATTGCAAAATATTTGTTATCCAATAGACAGTGCTCAATTGTGCCAAAGCTGTATTTAATGATTTACAACCTGACATTCTTGTGATTTCAGCGTGGAATACTGGTTTCGGTGCATGGACTTGGATGGCGATGGAATCCTTTCCATGTACGAGTTGGAATGTTTCTATACGGAGCAGGTGGAAAAGCTGGACGTACTTGGGATAGACGTGCTCCCATTTTGCGATTGTCTCTGCCAGGTTTTTTCATGTCATGTTACAGTCTAGCGTTGTTATAAAATTATTACAAAATGTTATGCTCTGTTGAATTGTTCTGCTTCGTTTTATTACAAAAGTAGATTTTGTATTGCAAGTGTACTCCAGTATGCATCAAGTACTAGGTATATACCGAGTTGCGCTAAGTGTACTCTGAATTTTCACCAAGTATACTGAAGTATGCATTAGTAATGCTCCATCCACGAAATATTCACATATAACAATATTCACAAGTAATAATATGTAGCACATGTAACATGTAACACAGTGTAACATGTAATGCAATGTAGTATGTAACACAGTACCTATGTAACACAATATGTAACATGTAATGCACTGTAGTATGTAACACAATATGTAACACGTAACCATATTCATGTTGCAATATTCACAAATATTCAGATTCTTGGTCTTTGCCATTACATGAGTTTTGTGTCCTGCAGATCATCAACCTAATCATAAATCTGCTAGAGATGGCTCACATTAGATTATTTTTGTTGTTGTAATTCCTTAAATTTCCTTAAATTTTGTGTGTGAAACTTTACCATTGTCTGAATGTTGATTTCGTTTCTTTGAAGATGCTCGATATGATTCGGCCAAAGGAAGAGGGTAAGATTCGCCTGTCTGACCTCAAGTCCTGCTCTCTGGCTCCCACGTTCTTCGATACGTTCATCAATCTGGATAAATATCTGGAGCACGAACAGAGGGATCCTTTCATCAGTGTGCGGGTAACTACAGAGCTCTCCTTTTGTGTTTCAGAGACTGATCCAGCGTTGGAAGTGAGGGAAGTAAACTTCAGCGATGGTGTCTTGATTAAACTTTCTGGGAGAAAGTCTTTATGTTTGTGGAACGTTGATTAGTTTTGTTACAAAAGGGAAGTTGTTTGGTGGATGGATGGACAGACAGACACAGACAGTTATTGATACACAGACAGAAACACACACAGACAGACTCAGGGGATAGATATATAGGCAGGTAGGTAGGTAAATGTATGTATACAAGAGGATATGACTTATTCATAAGATGATATCCATGAAAGAGGATATGACCTATTCATAAGATGATATCGATAAAGAGGACATGACAAGATTATATTCATATTATAGAGGATATGACGTATTCATAAGAAATGTTTTATCTTATTTTATAAAAAACAGAATCTACCTGTGAGACTTCAAATTCAGAGAGATTTTAATTGTTTAACTGTGCTTGATATTTTGATGATTTCTGCTTTTAAATTCCTAGGATCCGATTGGAGATCATTTACAGATGACAGATTGGGAAAGATTTGCTGCTGAAGAATACGAGATGCTTGTGGCTGAAAACAGTTCCAGTGATTATTATCAGGAGAAAACGCAAGTCTGGCCTGACAGGTGCTACATAAATTCGTGGTTAAATTACTTGCCAATGCAAGATTAGCTGTGCAGTTAGGTATAAGACAAGGTCTGGCAGTCCAAGTCGCTTTGGGGTTGGTAGGATCCTTATATACCCAGTTATGTTATTTTAGGTCCTAGTTACATTTATTTAGATAAGACTTAAAAGATGAGCACGCACTTAAAGTGACTGGGAAACCAATGTAGCTCATCGTTTAAAGTGTTAAAGAAACGTGCATTGAAACTGCCGGCAATCTGGTTACTTCAGCTGCACCAGTGGTTCGTAACCTTGTTCGCGAGCAAGGCACCCTTACTAGAAGTCAATGGCACCTGTCCTTAGCTACATCTATTTTTCTTTCCAGTTAGTTCTTTATTTTAACCCTTTAACGACGAGCTGCCTTTGGTTTCCCATACATTTTAGTACACGCTCGTCGTTAATGGTAGGATGAAAGGGTTAATGATGAACAACATTCCTTGTAATCAGTTGCAGTGTTGCAACTGTTTCTACACTACGTTAAGTTTAAAAAAATAGTCATAGGCCTATGTTAGTACTGATAATCAGTAGTTTTTCACATTTTCTAACAGAAAAAGCTGTTATGATTCTGCCATGGCACCATTGGGAAACAATGACTTACAGTGTCTGTCTACAAATTCTGTTCCTGATGTTATTTTTAGGTTGCCCTTGGACCGTTCACACACAGAACAGCAAAGCCTGCTCTCTTCCAGTGCATCGGAACCGTTAAGGATTCTGTCAAATAAGCCTATCATCAGTTACTCAAATAACATATGTTGTCCTAAGGAAACAGTCCAGATCATTAAGTCAAATAGCGAGCTCAGCTAGCGACTCATTCTAAGCAGTCCATTTATTTCAACTGCTCGGTGAGCTCGCTAATGACGTCTTCAAGCAGTCCAGGGCTTTCAGCTGGTTTGTGAACTTAAGTCAGACACTAACACCGGGAATTGTGAAATTCATCAGCACTTGTCGATCCACAGAAGCAAAGTCTGAGACTGCAGATTCTGTTTTGTATGATTGCGTGAAATTGGAGAGTGCTTCCAGTCATTATCTGTTTGGTAGTCAATTTAAAATGAGTTTTTTGTGATGCTAATGACTAATTATAATGACTATAGTAAATGATGGTGGAAGACAGCGATCGCTATAACTAGCAATGCCTCTGCTAATATTGTGAGAATATTTATATCTAAGGCAATTTTAACAAGAAGCACCCCAGATTTGCATTCCGTGCCTCAGATTTGCATTTCTGTGTGACTAAGCATGTTAAAAATGTTCGTAATAAGAAATTTTCATTTCCCGTCATAGCTTTGCCTTTCAATCTGTGAAACGAAAATGTTATTAGCATCGTTTCTTTAACGGTTTTGGTATTATGAAACTTGAAGGCCACTTTAAGTTATCTTTTCAATAGAGTTTTAGTAGATGTAACCACGACGACTGAATTGAGAGATTTGTTGCTATATTGTCATATTGTAGAATTTGGTCAGTTTTCAAGGACAGGTCTATGGTTTCTTAGGTGGGACATGTTTGAACTTGAAAGCTGTGCATTAGTCTTGAGAAGCTGCATCAGTCAATAAAACGAGTTTACACTGAATGCCTCTATTTGGATTGTTGTTGCTTATTGGTTAGTCAAAAATATACTTGCACACCTCTCCCCTTGCTGTATTTGGCATTACCCTCACCATAGGCTTAAGGGAAATTTCAGTGGCGGGTGTCAAGAAGCCACAAGCTTTTACTTTTGCCAAAACAAAAATAAATCCACAACTGATACAAGCTTACTCTTGCGAGAGGAAGCTTATCCTGAGACCCGGAATTAGATTACAGTTTTGCAATTTCGTCATTAGCCTCGATAGGACTGGCAAACTTCCATTCTTTGTAATTTAAGTCGCGGCTGTGTCAACTTGAAAGTTCTGAATTAAACGAATATTGTATTGTATTGTAATTCCAGCCCTATAATTCATCCAATCCTCCGCCTTCAACCCGTTTATCGTCCTCATCGAACCTGCCTTAGTGTAATAAATTGGCAAATATTCGAAAATTTCTCAGCGCCCACAAAAGCCACCTCAACAGCTCCTCTGCCTCCTCTGTAGTTTCTCTGGCAACCAGAACGACACTTGGCAGTTGGCATCTCTTACTTGACGCAGCACTAATGAATAACCTGATGCCTTGCGCTTGACTTCAGACTAGTGCTTTAGAAATTTGGAGTTTACGATTACGATCACTAAGTTTCATTGTTCTTTTGCTGTCTCGGGACCTAGTGAATGGAATAGTCTCCCAGCTACAATCCGTCGAAGTTCATCTGCTGCTCAATTTAAATCAAAATTAAAAACTCATCTATTCTCATTACACTATTTATACTGTGCTATGACTAAGAACACAGCGCAACGCGCTCTCGTGCAAGACTTGTCTTGATATAGTGCGTTATAAATGTCTAGTTAGAACCGGATGTAACCATTCACGTAAAGTTGCTCTATTTCTTACAAGTCAATGGTGAGCAGTTGCGACATCTAGTGACTGTGGACAGATTACAGCCTTTTGGTTCGTATCGCGTGGTTTACTCAGGGCGTAAGTTTTGGATTCTTTTCAAAAACCTCGTTTATAGTAAATAAAGCAACGGAAATTAATTACTACCAGCAATCTGGATGAACGGACTTAAAATCTTGCGTCTGGATGTTTAAAAAACAGAAGTTATTAATATCTAATGGTGTTTGAGCCCAAACTTTGACACCAGTGTTTTTGCCACGTTCCAAAAGGTTCTGTAATGGCAAAATTTGTGTATACAATTTTTAAGTTCTCGCCGATTCCGCGAAGATAATTTTGTATTTTAATCGTGTTAAAAGCAGGGAGTTTCAACGTGTGCACTTGTTGCAGAGTAACTTACACAGTGCTAGTCTCTCTAATAATAATAATAATAATAAATAACGCGGCCTTGTGTGGCGGAGAAAGTGTATATGCATGTATGTGCATCAGCACTGAGACTATTCTAAGTGTCATAATGACCACTGCCCGTATATTTTTGCGGTTATAAACGAGGATAGGTGTAATATCTCTGCTAAGTTGACATGACTGTCAATTTTCGTCACAAGCTAATAATTCAGTAATATTTAGCATAATTATTCAGAATCTGTTTACAACTGTCTTAACAAGTTTAAATGACTTAGGAGTGGTGTAGTACTGAATTAGATCCAGTACGGACATTGTAGACATTTGTTGTCTTAACCGTACAAAATGAAACTAAAAATATTGGAATTAATGTTCTTAAAACGTTATATTTTCAGGCAAGAATATGCAGCTATTCGTGCAAGGTTCAGAGCTTCATGCTCTCCAGCTTTCTAGCGATGGTGTCACCATTGGTGACCTGAAGGCACAGCTGGCGATTCTCGAGAATGCTTCATTGGAAGATCTTGTCCTTTACTGTAGTGGAAAGCCCCTAGAAAATGAGTTCATTGTGTCTCGCTATGTTTCCGACTCAGCTACCCTTGATCTTGACCTAAGGATTCTTGGTGGTATGGACACAGATCAAATGTTTATATACAGTATTTGATACGCCATAGTTTTGGCTGCAACGGTATACCTGTTTAATATCTAATGAAAGAGTTAATAGACGAGTCAAAATGGTACCTTGACTATTTTGCCGTATGGGTCATTCCATGTCAAATCAACCAAAATTCAGAAACATACTTCCTGAGTTATTAGCAATCAGAAACGCCTCAGAATTTTTATATCGCGACATAATTTTTTATTGCTAATCCCCTCAGTATTAAGTCGTTAGCAATCAAAAATGCCTCAGAATTAAGTTGCGAACCACTCAATTCTGAGGCGTTTTTGATTGCTAATAACTCAGGAAGTATGTTAGATACTTCTATCAAATTTTCACCACATTACAAGTTCTTTGAGTAGATTCGAGAAAAAAATGGTAAAATTTTGCAGTTTGACCCATTACTTATAAGCACAGTCCAGCTCCAAAAAGGTATTTTGAGTTAAAATGTAAAAAACCTCATTTTTCAACTGGATTTGATGTAATGGAATTCATCACGGAAGCAGAATTATATTAGTATTATGAAAGTACTTTTCAAGTCCTTTCTAATGGTGTGCCGCAAATAACTGGGCTATTATCCCACATGACCATTTTTAGCATGATTTACTTTTTACTTTGTGCAAGTCTTAAAAAGTAATGACTAACAGAGTGGTGTAGTGGTGAAAATAACCAGTACAGAATTGTAGACAGATCATTCATCTTAATGCCCATAACGAAACCCTAAAACTTATTGGAATTTATACTGAATACCAACGTTACCAGTGGTTGCTCAAATATCGCAGCTGTTCGTGCAAGGGTCAGAGCTTCATGCTCTTCAGCTGTCTGCCGAGGGTGTCACTGTTGGTGACCTGAAGGCACAGCTGGCGGTTCTCGAGAATGCTTCATTGGAAGATCTCGTCCTTTACTGTAGTGGAAAGCCCCTTGAAAATGAGTTCATTGTGTCTCGCTATGTTTCCGACTCGGCTACCCTTGATCTTGACCTAAGAATTCTTGGTGGTATGGCAACAGATCAAAGTTTTATATACAGTATTTGATATAAATTTATAGTTTTGGCTGCAACGGTATACCTGTTGAATGAAATATTTAATAGATTAGTCATAATGGACCTTGAATATTTTGCTTTATATCAAAGTTAGCTTTTATTTCCATTGTTTTTGAACCTTTGTGCAAAGCTCTTATGATAAGCAAAAACCGTTTGAAAATGTAAAGTCTTCATCGAATTTCTAACAACTACATCTAGTGTGATGTTTGAATATGTAGTTGTGCTGTTTTAGGAGCCTGTGTACCATGTAATGTGATAAAAATGTTTTAAGTGTTTGGTGTTCTTTCTGATTTTCTTATGGTTTAATTGTTTTAACTTGTCACATCTGTTTAATTTTCTAAAAGTAATTGCTTTATTTCTGCAGGTAAGGTCCACGGTTCATTGGCTCGTGCTGGAAAGGTCAAGGGACAGACGCCCAAGGTTAGTATCCAAGTCGCTTAACTCTTTTGCAGCTCTGTTGTTTTTGATAAATTTCACCATTATTAGTTCATATGAATAAAAATACTTAAAATCTGTAGAAATGCAGATATGTCCTATATCATTTTGTTTGTATTTTATTCTTCAACAATATTCTCTCTTGAAAACTTTTGCCTCAAAGTTGATAAATAAATTAAATATTTAAAAAAAAATTCATAACATTGAAAATTTATTGTTAACAATGGTTGAATAGAACAAAATGTAACAAAAACACTTCTAAATGTAGTCACTTGTATGGAAATTTGTAGGAACGGGTGAAAGACTACAAAAATTAGTGAATTAATCAAGAAATTAGTTTTTTCTTCTACTGAATGATATGACATCAGCCCTCACATCAGTTAGTTCATCGCCATCTTTCAATCCCAAAACATCCACCATAAAACATAGCCTATTTCTATCAAGAGCCTTTACAAATTCCCTGATATTTCCAACTTTACCAAACCAATGAAAACCCACGTAAGGAATTTTTCGGAATGTACAAGGGTATAGACAGAAGGGTGGATTTTTGTTGTTAAGTCAGCTTTCCCATTAAATGTCAGATGACATTACAGAGACCCTTGAGTAGGTGAGCACGGATACAATTCCCAGGACCTGTACAAGGGACTACTGAAATGTAGTAATTTCTGTTTGGTGTCTGGCTTAAAACCAATATGAAATTTTGAAGGCTATTAATCAACTCGGCAGACAAGAACTCTAGAGTGAAGATGCATGTCAACCAGATGTAGTTTGCCATAAAATGTGCAGTTGTAGGAGACTGCGTTGTTTTCAGTCTCTTGACCATTAAAGAACAACTCACTTTTACTCGTTAACAAGTCTCAAAGGCTGTTGGCAATCCAAGAATTACACCCGGAACAAAATGAAGATCTGAGTTTTCATTTCCGGACTACAAGTAAAACTAATGTTTGTTCATTTTGTTGGCAGGTCGAGAAGAAGGAGAAGAGAAAGAAGAAGACCGGTCGTGCCAAGCGCCGTATGCAGTACAACCGACGCTTCGTAAATGTCGTAGCTGGATTTGGTCGTAAGAAGGGACCCAACTCCAACTCTCCGCAGTAACGTTTCGGACCACGAATTGCTGTTGGAATAAAATGAACTGACATACTGACGAGATAAAAATATCTGATGGAATAAAAACGTTGTTAATCATTAAACACAGATTTTTTTTATGTTTGTGATTCCTCTTTTTCCTCAACCAATCACAGAAATTTAACAACATACTCGAAAGTAAACAAAACGCAACAGTTACATTATAAGATGGTTGGGAGCCACATTGCCATTGTTTATACCAGGATACCATTGTAATGATAGGTGCTAGAAGGGATGCCAGTGTAGTCTTTAGAATATGTCATCGTCGTCATAGGTCACAAGATCTCGGACATCTTTGAGATTTCCCTTCTGTGAACTGCTGGCCGCTGTAATAGATTAAAACATTTTATATCAATTACAAGTTGGTTGGTTGATTGCTTAACCAATTATTTAAAACTGGTTTATACATAGAATGCTAGTCCAACAGTTACATGAGCCATCCTGAGTTTTTCCAGAGCATGTTTTGCCCTGTATTAATTCATTGCAGAAATGTTTTAACTGATTTCATTTGTTCCCTTGCTCTATATGGTGCTTACAGCTTGTATAGACCAGTACCCACTTTACAATGATAGCACACGTACAGGTTAACACTTGGGCCCAGCACCACTGTGGTCAACGCCGATTAACCTGATCCCAATAAATTCGTTTTAGCTAGCATGAGCAAATTTTCCAACATTACCTGAACATATTGGTTTTAAATCCGTGAAAAGAGGCAGCAGACCAAGGGGCTGCTCATTCACAGGCTGTTATCCTATGAAAGTCATTCATATTCCTCTGATTGCTTATATGCTTGTGACCAGTTAGACCAAACGCAAATCCATACCTATGGATGACCACGATGTCTTAGACTGGTCTGATACGGCCAAAGCGTCGATGTTCGGCTGTCTACGAGCTAGTGAAACCCTCAGCTGAACATTACAGACAATCGAACCATTCAACTGAAAAAAAACAAAAACCATGATATATATAAAAACCATAAACAGTTAAAGCATTAACACACGTCGCTTAGCTATTGGTGCTGTTAATAAGGTTGCTCTGTGTTAAGAATCAACCATGTTACGTCAGTCAAAATTAGGAAATATTGTCAACCGTTTATGCAGGCTGAGCCCATGTAATGCTGATTTCTGCGTTTGACGCTTTTGGCATCCTGTCAAGAACTGCATGACAATGAGGTTGCTCGAAAGATAAAACAATTACCTTGTCAATTGCTTGCTCTGCTGACTCGATCTTTTCAAATGTGACAAATCCACAACTAGAAACAAGAAAATTCAGTTTAAAGTTTGTATGCATAAAACATGTAGTGGGATAGCGGATCCCTTCTGGGTTGCACTGCTCAGAAATTGAACACATGAATAGGTAAACTGACAATGTATAGCTTCAATCAATTCAATCATCAATGCTAGAAATATGCAGCTCCGTTACCCTCTTATAGCACGAGCATATGGCAAGTAGTACAAAACGTAGTGAACCAATTTTTCTAAATCTAGTAACTAACCACTAAAAATACTTTAAACTACTTAAACAAGTAACAGAGTAATAAAAAGTAATATTAAAGTAAAGCTAAACTACTGGTAAGGTTGTGCCCCTCTGCAAACCGATCAATTCATTCAAAAATCGGCAGGGTCAAGGCCACTGATCAATATAAAAACGTGTGCATTTACATAGCGAAGATAAAAATGTGACACACAAAACACTTGTTCAGATCCCTCTGTATAACCCCTTAGATAAATCAAAGGTAAAAAGTACAGATAACATAACTGTTTACACTTCCCTGCACAAGAGTGGTCCTATGTTTTGAAAGAGCTTTAAACAAAACCACAGAAATAATTGCAGCATTTGGAATATGGAAAACAGAACACCATTTTACATTAGATCATGTTTGACAGAAATTCTTTAACATAGATACTAGATAGAATTAGATGCTGCACGTTCTTACTGTTTCTCGAATTCTGGGGATATGTTGACGATGGTTCCAAAATTAGCACAGGCTTTCTTGAGAATCTCCTCTGTGAGACCAGGACCATGGACGTAAATTGTCTGACCTTTCTTTGAAGGGTTAAACGAGGGCGGTTCGTTCGTTTT
Source organism: Aporrectodea caliginosa (assembly GCA_020284085.1). Lineage (NCBI taxonomy): Eukaryota > Metazoa > Annelida > Clitellata > Crassiclitellata > Lumbricidae > Aporrectodea > Aporrectodea caliginosa. The sequence goes on from JACEVL010000007.1 coordinate 812,698, forward strand.
CGGACTTTCAGTGCTTTCTTTACTTTCTTCATATTCTGATTGTTTCAATAGCAAAAACAAACTCATAAGTGTTTTATCGACGAGCTGTATTGGTTTCCCAGTTGCTTTTAGTACACTCTCGTTGTTAAAGTATCAAGGATTGTTAGAACAGACAAAACAGCTTTAATTAAGAACATTCTACAGGCCCTTTGTTTAAGGACTGATTTTCATTTAAATTACAACTGCTGCTTGTCGCCATACAAGCCACATATTTTCTCAGAATTTGAACCGTATGGTTATAGAAATCTTGTTACAATGCACTTCAGCTGTTAAAGCTGCTTAAGCATATCTTAGAAGGAAACTTACTTGGGGTATTCGCACTGACAAAATTGTCGTAGAGATTGTACTTTGGTTTCGGTCGGCTACCCTGAAGAAACAAAGAATTTAATTCATATTAGCTAACAATTAACAGCTATCATGTTTTTGAAAGGAGAGATAACAAAAATTGGCATGGCCTTCTTCATTGCAGACTTGAAGTTTATGATATTTATCTTCCTAATCAGCTATTTTTACACATCATTCAAGCAACTACTGATTCATGCCTTGGGCTTTATGAGTCATACTGTAGAAGTTCTTAGATACAATAGATTGCCACAAATGCATGTTCTAGCAACCCGACTATAAAATGTGTCTACACCATGTGCTGCATTATTGCTGTCTTGTGTGCTGGCTAAGAAACTGAAGTCACAAACACTTCATATCAATGGCTGTTTCCTGGGCTTAGGGTTAGTTTAAGGGATGGCATTTCTGCTCTTCTAGCACTGTTTGAATGGTCACATCAACGACAAGCATGTAGCTGAGGTGTTTTCCTTTCTCTAATGACATCACATTAAATTTCAATCTCTTATGACAAAATCCAAACCAAATTCGCTAAAGAAGCAATCATTCCCTCCTTTAAGATCACATCACCTGGGTCACAGAATTGTTAAAAAAATTTGCTTTGATATCAGGCAACACAAATAACAATTATTACAGTGGTGCTATAAAAGTTTGTATTAAAACTAGAAATTACCAGCCTTTGAAACAAACTACTATGTCAAACGGAAAACAGCATCACTGTTTCATTAATCAAAATATCCATACAAATTTAAATCTGATTAGAGACTTGGTGCTGAAGCTACGTGCCTACCTCAAACCGGTTGCCACCCTCTGATCCATCACCGTGAGAGAATGGGTGAAAACTGACGGCACTCTTGTTGTCATTGTCCTGTCAAGAGCAACACAATGTACCTGGTAACTAAATATTTAAGTAGTTACTTCAAAATATTGGTACTAATCTAAAGGCTGCTGGATAGCTGTGGTACTGCTTCACTCCTGCATTAATCTGTACGTCATCTAACATGCCAACACAGATGCAAGGTAGCAGACTATAAAATGACTAAATTATTATAAAATGACATTTAAAAATGACTATAAAATGGTTGCATGGCTATAAAATGACTAAATGACTACAAAATGCCTACATGACTAGTGACTACACAATGTACTAAATGACTATAAAATGACTAAAAGGCTATAAAATATACAGAATTTGAAATTATTTGACTGTAAAACACACAGTACTGTGTCTATACATTATTGCCATTGAGAGGGAAATGACTTCAACATTAATGGCCATCACTCCAAGGCTGCCTCCTGTCTAAAGCTATTTTGGAACTGGGTGAACTTGGTACATCAGTACAGCAGCACCACAGAAGTTCTGAGATTAGATTACAGTATCATACAAAAGAAATTTGATTACAACCCCATTACATCAATTCAGAAGTGCATGCTTAAGCAAGCAATGGGAGACATCATCATACATAAACAAAGTGAAAAAGGTAAGTTTGTAGATTCAGGATGAAAGATGGTCTCATCAAGAGAGTCAAGAAGAAGTAGAGAGTTACAGATAGTGGGACCAACAACTAGATCAGACTAGCATTCTTTTGCAGAAATCATTTAACAATGTTTACAGGTGAAAGAGGGGAAAACAAGCAATTATTTTAAAGTGTCATTAATCATTTTCATTAGCTTGTTTACCTTGGTCCGCTTTGATCTTTTGAAAGTTGCCTGTTCCTTTCTCTCAGAAGCAAGCTTGAGGGCCTGTGCAAAAATTAAACAATTTATAAATGTACCTGCTTCCATACAAAAACTATTTCAGGTTATTTTTGGCCCACTTTGATCTGTTGAAAGTGGACTGTTCTTTCATCTCAGCACTTACAAAGTTACCTATCAATTAGGTAAATGGTTATAATTTCTGCAAAATGTAACATCTAAACAAGAATCCAGTCAAGAGTTAGTAACAAGACTCTTTACATTCCGAGAAGACTCTTTGTAATGACTTTGATAAAGTTGTTAGCACACATACAAGTATGTGGCCTACCTGCCGCCAAACAAGTTTGGTAACAGCATATGCTGAAAAATAAATGGCAAGTTTTGCAATGCACAAGCAATCATTCCCATGTCCAGGACCCTGGGATTCACCCAATGTCTGCTCAGGAGTCTTGCCTTGGTTGCTGTTTAACGACACTGTGTCATAACAAAGATGATTAGTGTTGCCCTCCTCCTTTCTCCAGGCTTGGGACTGGCACTACCACAGGTAGGGTAGTGGCGGAGTTGTGCTCAGGAGTCTAAGGAAAGTAAATAAGTACCTCCCCAAAAATCCACTTTCGGGACACAGAACCTTTACTTTAAGTTTACTTTACATTCGGACACTTGTGTCCTAAATTAATCAAGATAATTTACTCCGCTTTTGAGAAGTTTCTTCGCTTGCTCAGTGGCATCAGCAGCATCTTCATCTGCAGCTGAAACAAAATGAAGATATTTTAGCATTTGCATAAATTGCATCAGTAATCCATTTCTAATACAATTTATAAAAATTCACCATTTGTAATGATCCAATGTTGTACCGATATCTTTTACAGCTTTGTTTGCTGCTTGTTTGAGAGGTCCTTAAAATGTGTTATGTTCAGATACAGATATAAATATGTGCCACACTAGATCCACGGGCTCGCTTGGCAACTAGGCAATGCCGAGCTTTCTCGGTTGTAGGCACCTCCATCTGGAATGACCTTCCGTTGGAGCTACATTCACTATCTCTGACCAATCCAACTGGATTTCAGAAATCACTTATGTCTGTTTTCTTCAGTTGTGGCTGGGATGGAAGCACTCCTCAGTAGGTTCCTTGAAGGGGTGCTATACAGATTCCCAGACTAAATGAATGAACTAGGCTGTTATCATTTCTCATCTTCAACGCAGTACAGACCAGGAATTCTTAACATAGTGTCACTTGTCAGCTGTTGATGGTATTCTGTTGATTTCATTCAACAGATGTGCCACAGCACACCAGTCATGACTTTTATAGTATTTGGTATTTGCTTATAGATGAACGTTTTGTTCTTATTTAACTTAAATAATATACCAATTACACCACATGCCTTGAAGAGTTGCTAACATACCACAATTCAAATTATAATTAATACGTGTACATATACAGATAAAATAGAAAACGGTTTTGTGTGTCCGTCAGACACTTACGTCTTTTGAGTGAATCGCTAGTACTCTCTTGTTTCTCTAGTTTCGGAGCTCGTAAGACTGCCAGCGCCTTTTTCTACAACACAGTCATAATTTGCTTGACTGCCATGTAATGTCGCTCCATATTGTTCGTTTCAACAAACAAAAACGTAACAAAGCTATAGATTTAGATGTACAGATTTATATTCTACCGATTTACAACTCAGCTGATCTACATGTTGTGTGTTGCGGTAACTTAAATCAATTCGGTAGTTAGATAGACCGCCGCAAAAAGCGGTTACTAACTTTCTTCTTCAACTTAGCGTATTTCTGCTGAAGGATTTCTTCTTCTTCCGTCAGCTGCGATGGAAAATGCATACCACCCATTGCTGATTATAAGGGTATCATAAAAAGTGGAATAGTATCATATAAAAACTAAAGTTTTATAATCGAAGCGAAGTCGCAACTGTGGTGGTATTCCAAATTGTTCCCCGATTACGCTCGGAGCAAACTCCGACTGCCTTAAGTTTGTGCTCGCTACAGAACTCGGCGAGTAAAGATTCCTCGCTGCTATCTATCGTACCCGTTCTACCAGTTTGACAACCCTACTGAAACGAGTCGTGCGAATCATATGTAAGGCCTGCGCCTGCCTAATGCACCATATAGAGCAAACGCAAAATTTTTATTCTAAACTTTGAAAATATTGATTTAATTCGAATGCATAAATAAACTGCAAGTGAGGCTATTTTTGTTCAAGTTTAATTCACAATCACAACTGATGCCCGCAAACTACGACAGCTGGTTCTGCAAAACTCTTATGTTCATGGCCACCAAGCGCGATCGTCAAATAAGTACCACCAACGAAGCGCACATACCATTAGTCAGCATTATTATAACATATTAATATATATAAAACATATTATGTGGACCAATGTTTTGGAACACTCTTATGTAAAGCTACTACATGGTTCTATACAGGGCCGGATTAAGACTTCCGGGGGCCCTAAGCCAAGAGACTTTCGGGGGCCCTAGCCCCAAAGCAAAGTTAGTTGCCATAATTATTACGGGTATCTGAACACAAAGTTCTAAACGTATATGATATTGAATAGACCAATTTACGAGCTAATAAAGTGATTTCTTTGTGAAATGAGAACAATTATAATTATCAAACAAATTAAAAAACTTCTTCCTTGATTTCTGCCTGGCAAATTCTTCAACAATATCATCAAACTGCATTTTGCCGAAGGACATCTGTCTGATTCGATGCACATCAGGCTAAGTGAACTTAGCTTTTCCTGGAGCATGGTAGATCTTAAATCGTTTTTTTTATTCGTTTTAGCTGAGAAAAGGTCGCTCTCCCGAACAGTTTGTGACCATCAAACTCAAAACATACGTAGTGCTATTTCAACATTTAGGAAAACAAATTGAAGACCGTCTTCAAAAATAACATCATATAGGCCTAAGTCTTTATGGTTGGGTCTTGGGGGGGGGGGTAACCTGGGTGTTAACCAGGGGTGCAAAAAACCAAACTTTTTCAAAATGAAAAGTTGGTTTTTGGTTTTAGTTTTATTTGGTTTTGGTTTTTTGGTTTTATGTTTTGAGATTTTCCTATTTCGGATCATAAAACTCAAAAAATGACATAATACCGTTCAAATTAATCAGATGCATATAAATGAAAATTAACTAGAACAGTAGAACCGTAGAATGTCATAAAATGAAGTTAACAAAGACCTTACAACAATTGCCAAGAGACTTGAAGAGACGACATTTTGGCATTTATAATTTTGAAATTTGTAAAAACCAAAAAACCAAAAATTTGGAGATTTTTGGTTTTTTGGTTTTTTAAAAAACAAAAAACCAAAACCAAAAACCAAGCCTTTAACAGCCCTGGTGTTAACCACGCTTTTGATATTTGTTTTGCGCCTCTATAGACATAACAATGGAATTGGTCAAGTTCATTTACGAAGGTGGTGTCAAAATCCTCTGGATATGATTCAATTAAACGTTGAGCCTGCTCATTGCGTGTTTCATTTGGTACCTTGTAACTCCAAATAAATGAGAAGCGAAAACTTATCTGCGATATTTGTGTACTGTGACGGTTTTTGGGTTTGCTCCGCTCTGCTCCTCCCCCCTCTGCTCCGCTCCGCTCCGCTCTGTTCTGCTCCGCTCCGCTCCGCTCCGCTCTGCTCCTCCCCCTTCGCTCTGCTCCGCTCCGCTCCGCTCCGCTCCGCTCCGCTCCGCTCCGCTCCACTCCGCTCAGAGGGTATAAATAGAGGGCTCCCTCAGTAGAGAAAAAGTAGAGAGAGGGAGTGGAGATTCGGCCTCGAGCGAAGCATCGGCCTTGCAGTCTCGATGACAGAGGAAGTGCCCATGGAGTGTGCTTAGAGGGCTAAGAGTGTTCGGGCTTTTGGGTTGCTGTTTTTGACTTTGCGATTGTCATTAAGAGTTCTGGAGGTTTTCGTCTGAAGAATAAATCGTGTTAAACCCGAGTGAGGTGTCGGTGTTGATTGACTTTGGCGACCGATCGACTGACGGCGTGTAAGACGTCCGCTATACTCCGGACGCCGGACTTGCGCTCCTTTGAGCGACACGGGGACTCTGCTACTCGAGCCGGACGAACCTCTTCTCCTTGCCTTCCCGGAGAGAACCAGGGAAGCACCGAGAACCCAGGGGATTTTCGCCACTTACACTGTGTTTCTTTTTACAAGTTCGTTGACAGTGATAGGCATTAAAATGTCTAAACGCGAAATTTATTCCTTGGGCTTAAATTTGCGTCTTCAGCTTGTCCATCATTAATTTGTCTTCTTATAAATATTTTTCTTGAGTTCATTCTCCTATATTCAACGTCAGGGAGTCGTCCCAAATCTAAGTCATCACTAGCAGTAGCGGTGGTTTCGGTTGCACTCAATGCACTAAGTCTTATTGCGCTGTTTGGTGCTTGCAAAGGCAGCTTAGGCAGGGCTTGAAAAAACCATGTAGTCTATAGAGACGTCCATCATGTCCTTCTTTTTCTTTTAAAAGTTGTTTTTTCTTTCTTTTTACATATCCACACCTAATATGACCGCTTCATTGTTTATAAATGTCACTGACTGTTCATATATCATAATGTTAATATGTTCCGCTATTCAAAATTGAGTAATTTCAGAATTTTTACCCTATTGCGTTCGCCGCCAGGTCACGATGTCAAAAAAGTGTCGACATAGGCCTACTAGTGTTTCGGCTTTGAGCGTTTGACGTCTGCCGTCGGTCGCTAGGGGCGCCTATACAGACTTTGAATGCGAGTCTGCAACAGTACTATGGTCAGTATTCAGTAAGTAAGTATTAACTAAAAACTTACTAGCACTTAAAATGTTTCAGGGTAACGCTGAATTATTTGAAATTATACCAAAATTAGGAATTTGCTACAACAATTTGATTTAATTTCTCCAGATTTTGGGGGCCCCAAAACCTCCGGGGCCCTAAGCCATGGCTTATTTTGCTTATGCGTTAATCCGGCACTGGTTCTATACATGTAGGGGAACTAGGGGTGAGATAGATCATTGGAGCATGATGGATCAAATCAATTTAACGCATCTATGATGTGGCCACCTACCGAATGTGACGGAATATTGGCGGGATGCACAGTTGATTTAAGCTTTCATTAGTGAAGTTTACAGCTTCCGCACGGGGCGAGTTGGATTAGTCACCGTTCCATTCCTGCTCCCCTCCCGTTCCTACCCACTCCCTCACCCCAAGATTCCTCCACTAAAAGATCTTGCCCTCACCCTGACACTCACCTACTCCCCTTCCCTCCTCAACCCTCCCCGCCCTTCTCTTCCCCATTCCCCTGCCACTTCCCATTTCCCCTCCCTTCCCTACCGCTTCTCTCCAGTTCCCATCCCCTGCCACTTACCGAAGCAGTTAACTATGCAAAGAAGAGTCTAGCTCGTTGCTAAGACGATCGTAAATGCAAGCTGCCATCTGGCGAATGACGCAGTGAGAAAACAGCGCAACAGGAATGCTCACTTAACGACAGACAGACAAACATTTCTCTTCTATTCTCAAATGACTCCTTCAAATCTGGATTCAAGAGTTATGTTTTCTAAGGCCTATCTTGCTATTAGTTGACTGAGGTGCCCTTGTAAAGACCCTACCTTCTTATCAATTTTGTTTTGACTAAGCACCTGTGAATAAGCTGGTTCCCACGACTTCACTGTTTGTGATGCTGTAGAAATATCAAGATTACAAATACAAGAGACTTGCCGGGGCGATGCCTTCGCTATATTCTCTGAGTAAATGGGAGGCAGATCACAAGTAAACGGTTTTAACCATGAATATACTTCTGTCTGCATGTCAATAAAAATTTGATGGTACCCATACGGGCCCTAAATGGTTAACAAGGTTCATGTGTAGGTGTCCTTTGTCTTTTGTGACTGTGGCAGTCTACCAACGTTATCCAATCGTTCAGTAACTCTATAGTCTTTATGTTAACTACAGGATCTAACAGATAGACTTAGCATGAAGTTGTACATGTATTAAGTTCAATTGGAAGGTTTTGACGAGACAGATTTTCTAGTTATAGAGATACTGAGGTTGCAGAATGTTAAGAAATTTGACAGAATTTTCATGAATTTTTTTCATTCTTACAGACTGTTCTCTCATCCAACTTGAAACTGTAGACAACCTGTACTACCTAAGTCCACCAGCTTACTTACTAGAAACACCCAATCAACCGGCCCATGCTCCAGCAGGGTGAACAAACAAGTAAATTACCATCTTGAATGGTTCTACACAATATAGACAGGCAAGACCATGCATGAACATACAAGTAGGCCTACATTGCTACTGGAGAGGGATGAAACCCAGCCATTCAAGTCCAGGCTGCTTCTCTTGATCACTCTGCCCTTTTGCATTGCATAAAACTTTAGTCACAGTATCCATTATGAACCGGTAGCAATATGTCAAAATCGGTTCCAAGTCAAGATCGCAAGGGTCAGGCAGGCAGACAGTCAGATGAAGTGGCAAAACAGGTCAAAATCAGGGTAGGATTTTGGAAAGAAGTTCTCAGTTTCGAGTGAAAGACCTGTGCAGAGATAGCAAATGTAAAGAATTTATACCCTGAATATATGATACACGTCAGTTTCATCAATCCTTTATTTTGATGACAATAAAATAAAACGAGAAATAAAAAACTTGATTAAAAAGTACTGAAAATGAATATATTGGAAATGAGAAATTGAAATAACATCTACATTCGCTACTTCAGTGAAAAGTCCCTGAAAAAGTAATCTGACATGGAATAGTATTGCATTTTATATACACAAAGCTCAAGGGTTCACTCAATAAAATGAAACTAATTACAAATACACTGTTAGCAAATGCTTCCCTTGGCAGAAAGCAGAGGTACCTGACTTAACTAAATTTTAAAATAAACCTAAACATTCTCCGTGATAAATCTACAAGGAACACAATCTTGTTCAAGTGAAGAGCTCTAGTCTAGACTTAGTGTTCCCATCGTGACATTATAAATGACATACACTTTCACATTGATGTTCTACTTAAATAGAGATCTAAAGTACCAGTAAGACACTAGTAACACACTTTACGCTGTGAAAATCATTCCTATATGATTGTACATGAGTGTTCAACACCACATTAGACCGCCGATGCCCTGTGTGTTAAAATTAAAGCCTAACTTTGGTCAGTTACAGAGTTCACTGATCTTGTGACCCCGTTTTGACCACGATGTTGGTTTAATTGGGAATTCCGTGTTTCTGCCGATGGTTTCTCATAGCATGAGCATGCCAGTCAAGTTGCGCAATGAGTTTCTTCGCCCCAGGCACCATGTGCTCGTTCGTCGGCTTACCCTCCTCATCGAGCGCTTTGTTGACGAGGGGAATTCCGAAGATGTTGCTCACGCTCAGGCAGCCAAGCTCCCCGAGAAAACACCGCAGTTGCATTGCGGCTCTCATTCCTCCATACGGTCCTACAACATTAAGCAGCTACATAAAGCAATTGCTCATTATGAGTGTAATTTTCAGGGGTAAGGGTGCCCATACCTCCACTTTACGGACCGTGGATACATATCCCACTTTTTCATACACTGTTTCTCTCCAGTGAATTTTCATACTATTAGTGAAACTGAAACAGTAATTATAATGCAAATTGGTACCCCGCCTTCTAGACTAAATTTACGTCCCTGCTCTTCTGCTGTGTATATCTTTCATCAACAGCCACTGGCAGATCTTGAATTTTGCACAAAGTTGGGTCTAAATTTTATAAGCAAAAACTTAGTCACCTTCACTGCTTCGAAATTGATGATCATTTAGTAAGCGTAGTTTTATCTGGTTCCTCTTACTTGGCATCCTTATTTCTACTATTCCCAGTTTTAGTATATTTCCTTTCTTGATAACCCTTTAGTTCTTTATGGCTTTTTACAATCATTTCCCTTTTTTATCATCTATAATCGTGTACCATAAGTTTCACAGATTTTATTAACCTTTCATAGTTTCCCAGTTTCATCATGACTTGTTTTCCATTACAGCTTTAATGAGTAAACCTCACCAAAACCGGGAATACTGGAACCACTGCAGAAATTAAACTAATTGCTCAAAGAACCAAGAAGCACTAAAGAGTTGATACTAAATGCTTCGAGAACACAAGAGAACTGAGAACAGCAGCTTAGATAATCCAAAAGCCACTGCAGAACAGACAGCAACAGCTCTGTGAACCCAAGAACTGCTGAAGAGCTTAAATGAATTGCTCAGAGAACACAACAGTCACTGCAGAACTTAAACTGCTCCAAAACCCTAGAAATCATCACCGACCTAAAAGGACTTCTCTGAGAACCAAAACAATCACCGGAAATTGAAGAGAACAGAGCTCTCAGAGAATCAGAGAGACACTAGAGGACTAAAAAGAACTGTTTCACAGAAACCAAAAGCCACTATAAACTCATACCACAGCACTGAGCCAGGACTCTTGAACCTGAAAACTAATCTGTCTACGCACCCATCGAGTAACAGACGATTCCACTCGGCTTGAAGGCGTAGCTCGACATCGGAAAGTGGTCCATCATGTTCGACAGTGCTGGCGGAATGGAGTGGTTGTATTCGGCCGACACCACCACCACTGCGTCGGCTGCCAGCAGCTTCTTATTGGCTTCCACCATCCACGCTGGAGCGGAGTTGTTGGTGTAGTGATGGATGGCTTTTGTCAGGACAGGAAACTGCATCTCTGCAGGATCTGCAAAATAAACAAGGCAGAAAATCAGGTTTAACCACCATGGATGATAATGAGTGTCATTCAAAATAAGGTCATCATTGACAGTTTGTGTAAGGCATCCTGGAAGTAGCTTGCAAACGACAATGCTATAGAAATTGTCGCAATTACAATTACAATATTATCGGTCTCTTTTTAAAGGTAACCCATAAATGTAACATAATGTAACATAACGATGTGTATGCAGCTTGAAAGGTTGGTTAGTTGCTGTTTAACGACACTGTGTCATAACAAAGATGATTAGCATCACCCTCTTCCTTTTTCCAGGCATGGGACTGGCACTACCACAGGTAGAGTAGTGGTGGAGTTCAAAGACTTGAAAGAGACAAGTCTCCAGTTTAAACCTAAATGACATCAAAGGACCGACAGCATCGGTTAGTGAATTCCGAAGTTCTGGACCCGCCACTGAGAAAACCCGACAGTAGACAGGTGCAGGCCATGCAAAACTCAAAGTCCATTTATCAAGTGCAAATATCCATTGGCACGAGAAGTAAGCATGGAACAGCTGGTTAAAATGTAATATACTTTGTGAATCATGAAGCAGATTTGAAGTGGATTAAAGTCTTTACTTAATGAGCAGCCAGTGTAATGAATGCAATAAAGGGGCATAATAATGCTCTCTAGCCAACTCTAAACATGTTCACCTCTGTGCCATGAACTTATCCACTAAAATCTCTCAAAAGAGAGTACTTTTTATCGAGGACCAGACAAACCTGGTGCAAATTTGGTCGGTGCAGCAGAAACTGGATCAGGTTACTTATGGTACCATTCCATAATTAGTTCCATGCTTCAAATACAGTAATTGTTGTCATGGTTTCCAGTCCCTGCTATTGGAACTGAGTGAAACTCAGCCACTGCCTGTACTCTGGTAGTGCCCGTCTCAAGCCTGGATAAAGTAGGAGGGCGATGATAATCATCTTTGTAATGACACAGCGCTGTTAATCAACAACTACAGTGAGTTGGATCTGCATGAATTGCTTTCAATAGCCCTGACCCAGTTTCCTGCTATTTCATTGGTAAACAATTTTTCCGTTCTTGCACTACCTCACACGCTGTTTGCCTTCACTCTCCAAAACATCAGTCAATCCGAAGATTTATCTTCATTCAAGGATCAGTCGGTTTACACTTCTGATAGAATACGTCAAAACTGTTTTGTGACAGGCACTACATTGCATTTTCTCCTACTTGAATCCCTCAGCCAATCTTTTCTGAAACTGTCTCAAGTCAAGCTTCTCTCTACTTGCCAATTTAATAATAAATGTAACTGCAAATCTAATTTATCAAAATTTATGTTTAAACTCAGTTCACTACAAATAAACTATAAATTAAACTGAAGCAACACGTTTGAGAATTTTGCCACTCATGTATGGGGGAAAATGCAATGTAGCGCCTCTCACAAAACAGTTTTTAAGTATTTAGTAAACAAGATCTGTTTCTATCTGACATTAAATTAATATGAATGTCTTATGCATGACAAGTTTTGAAGAAAATTATCAGCCTCTTAAGAAGTCTTACTAAGACAGGGTTTATTCAGATTGATTAAATCTACTCACTTGGACATGGGTGGCCATAGCTTAATTAATTCGTGCTGTGTGGCATAAATATCTTACATTAATTAATTAATACTCCCTACTGGAGCAAAGATTAATGCAAGTCTTATCTAATCTAATTGAATCTGTAGCCTGGCATATGAATATTAAGAAGGCAAAGTTAGGAACAATTCCAAAGTTCTTGGAAAAGTTATGACAAGTTCAGTGTTGATGAACAGTGATGATGATGATGATGATGATGATGGTGACTAGTAATGATCAAAGTTACTTTAGCAGTGGGCCATTTCAACAGAAATCATGCCATCCTGAAACAAACGAAGAATCTCTACTCCAGGAACCAAAGGCAATCTTTCTGTACAGAAAATTTCTCCAGCTCATCACATAAATCATAAGGATCCTGAGTGGCCGAGTGGGTTGGTAAACCAAAAAGAAGTCCCGGTCGGTCGGTTTATCAGAGATTAATTTCTCGGATCTTTACTGCGGTGGCTCGGTCGCATTATAAACGTTGAGTACAATACAACACACAATACAACACATCACAATACAACTGGGGCGGCGGTGGTGTAGGGGGTATGTTCAGTGCCTTGCAGCTGGAGCGTTCTCGAATCCTAGTAGGGACCCTGGGCAAGTCCTTCACTCGCAATTGCTCATGCGCTTGGCGTGAAATCGCAGTAGTCGGGAGCGCCTCTGAATGGGCAATCTGGTAGGGGCGCTATAACAAGTGTTCAAATACAATACAATACAATAAATCAATTCTACAAAGCCATTACCAAAGTGCACAATTGTAGCTTCTGGAGTAATCTTAGTGAACACTTTGTCATTCAAACCATGTATATGTACCAGCACCACCATTCCATCTTCAGCCTCAAACCCTTCTCCTCCCCTTCACTTTCTACTCATTGTGGATTTGATCGTGCTACTACATTTCGTCTGATAGCCCACCCCAAGCATGCACATGAACATTTGCTGCAACCCATGTGAGAATATAATATGCCCCATGAGGTCATGCCATTAGGGCACTTTTCACTTGAATTCGGGTACATCATATAGACAGGCGCTAAATAAACTCTGCCCTTCTACTACAGCTGAGCCATGGGCCGCGCCAAGCGATCAAAACAGACACTAAATAAATCGCGATAAAAATAATTTATTCGAAAGCCACCAACCGAATATTTCGACGCTGTGATTAGCTTCCTCGAGCTGTTTTTTGACGAACTTCGCCACCCTCAGGCCGAACCGTCCTTCCCTGACTGACCCAAGGAAGACGATCGTCTTAAGAGCCCCTCCTGCCTTCTCTGCCATTTCAGTTTCCGATCTGTAGCTCTGGTACATTCGACAACTCGACAACCTCTTCTTCGACCGTCACTGGGACTGATTGGCCCCTTCTGTAGCGTCTCTTTTTTTATAAAAATCTCCTGCATTGACGGTTGTACTCGCGGGACCAAGAATTCGCCAAGTCATGGTTACTGCGCACGCCATCGACGCCTTTTAAAATGGCAGTGGACCGGAAACTCACCGTCTCAAGTAGAAGGCGTTTACACTCGGGGACGGAAAAACGAGAACTATTCCACACTGCTATAATTATTATGTCCAAAATATTTAAAATTTAAAACTATATTAAACGTGAGAATAATAGCATCTCAGTTAAAAATTATTAGCGTTTAGCAGTTCGTGTTAAAATAAAGCGTCACACTAACGTTGGTAAACCATGCTCTGCGCGAGGTATGGCGACTGTTTCTTCTTGGCCTAAGGCGTGGAACAGTCTACCCATCACGTGAATATTACACGATCTCTGGAAACATTCATAATTATCACAGCTCAAAATCTATCTTTTAATGTATCAAGTGATTGTCAATGGCCCAGGAAAAGGACGCTGTATAGGCTGAGTTAAAAGAATCGAAGCCAGTCTGTCGTAGTTTTACTTCATAACCCAGCAGAACCATTTTTTCGACCCACCACTGTACACGGCGCTATATAATCATACTCTTATTAAATGGCATTTAGCGAAGAGAACAAAACATTCAAACGTTTTATTCAGTGAGCCTATTGCGAGACTCCGACGACATTTATATTAAACATTAAATGTCCGTTAAATAAAGTAAAAAATAATAAACCTGTAAAATTAAGCTAAAATTCTTCTAGTTCGAATTAGGCATGAAGAATAATTTCCTTCTCTTGTTTATAGTTTGGCCGTCGTTTTTCCGTTCACCATGTTATTTTCCCATCTACTTACAGTCTCACAGCAGTCCAGCTAACTACAACCAGACGTCAGCAGGGCCTTTGAGTGGTCTGTCTGGGCGGACCCTGGCAAGCTTAAAGAATCGGGGTTGAACTGGACCCTGCCTAGGCCTAAGAGCCGCAGATATGATTAAACGCGTAACACGGTTGACTGAGATAAATAGTTCGTGCGCAAGACAACGGACAGCTCGGGGTCAGAGGTTACACACGATAACATTTCATTATTTCATTCTTTATTCACGTCTCTATTCGTGCACAGGCATTTATTTGGCGCCGAATTACGCATGTCTGTGCAGAAGCGATCCCAGCCCAGCTCCAGTGAAAGGGAACAGCCTTGAGCTGTAGATCTTAGATCTATAAATAAAATGATACATGGGTAAAACATTTATGTGCAAAATTCTTCGCCTCTTTCCTAGAACTTTCTCTCCTATGTTCTCTTCTCACCTTAAGACTGTTCTTTTTGGCCGTGCTGGAGTTGGGAGCGCCTCTGAGTAGTTTTCTTGAAGGGGCGCTATATAAATGTTCGATATGCATGAGCTCAGCATATCCGTGACATGATGACCTATATACTGACATCGTGCCAATTATTTGTTTCTGGGTCCTGCTCTGCATCACTGCGCTGGACAGCGGCTATTCCTATTCGCGTCTATAGTTAAACCCTTTTCATCATAGCTGTCCACCTTAATTCAAACCCGTCATGGTCTATTGACCATCTGGCCTTTGGTCTGCATTTCACCCATGCTCTTCGGTTCTCCGTTATTAAACTCAGACAACAGCCTGCATGTGGATAACCGGTATTTACAGGTAATCAAGTTAGTTGCTGTTTAACGACACTGTCATAGCAAATAGGGGAAAGTTCCTAAGACGCACCTACAGCCTAAGACGCACCTCATTGCTTATACAGAAAAGCGCTATAAATTTTTTGAAAAGTTTAACGTACATTCGTCAGATGTCTGCAGGCTTGCATATTGATCAAGAAAAAGTTCATATCATGTGCATTGGCGTGTGGTGATGTGAAAGGTAAGATTTTACCTATTTCTGACAGATTCATGGTTAATATTTAAGTTGTTATTGTGCATAAACTACCTGAGACGTGAGAAAGTGCTAAAACGTATTAAAAAGAGGACTCATTCCGATTATTTTTCCGCGTAAAACTTGTTTTGTAATTATGCGTCGTTAAGACAAAATGGCCGATAAACCAGCATACTCATAATCAGTGTTGCCACTCAGGTTTTTGAAATAACCCTAGATTTCCTTCTGAAAAAACCCCAGAAAACCCCAGACTATATAGACTCCAATATTAGGCATAAAATCTGGAAAATGAGAAAGTAAGTATGCTACTAGCAGGCCGTAGCAAGCTATTACTGCGTCCTGTTGCGAGCGTAAATGTAGCGCCCCTGAAAGATCGACTTAACCAATAAGGACCAACAGAAAAGAAGTTTTTGTTTTTCTATTAACATTTCATTTTAGTCACTTCAGGTTTATTTCAATGAAAGTAAAAAGAATTTATAAAACTAAATTTATTAAATGTTTACTATTGCCATTTACATAATTATTTCAATTTAAAAGTAAATAATATTTCTGTTGAAAGCTGAGAGCAGACTAAATTATGCAAATTACAAAAACATACACACACATGTTATAAAACAATGGATGTGTGTGTGTGTGTGTTTGTTTGTTTGGTTGTTTTGTGTGTGTGTGCACAGTGTGCACGTGGGTGGGTGTAGAGACCAATGATGGCAGTTCTATTTGACTTCTGCACCCATTTTGGTCTATGCCAGCACCTCTGGCGATTGACAGCGACAGTAATACACCCTGTATTGAAAAAAAATTATATGTTGTGGACTAAAAATTATATTGCGTATAAGCTTTTAGATTTAATAGCAGTATAAATATGTGTATTATGCATGCAAAATGCCAATGTTCAAAAATATCCCCAGATTTATGCATATTTTGCCAAAAAATCCCCAGAACCCCAGACGGAGGCTAAAAACCCCAGATCTAGTGAGAAAACCCCAGCTGTGGCAACACTGCTCATAATTCCCAAGACGCACCACACCTATGCTACCCAAGATGCACCGGGGGGTGCGTCTTGGGCATAGTATATGAAAGCTTTGCAGTAAGTAGGCCTAAACGAAGACAGTCATAGGCCTATCACAGTGTTATTTCCATTTATTAATGTTGAGGCCTATTCTTCTGTTCTAGTATGCCTACTCCATAAATTTTGAACTATCATGTGTTTACAGATTTTCAGTATGGGTCGCCATTATAAACGCACGACTACGAGAGGGTCATATGGTGAGGAGAAGCTAAAGCAAGCTTTACAGCAACTGACTGAGGGAATGTCTTATCACAGTGTTGCGAAGAAGTTTGGAATACCGAGGAGAACTCTTCAGAGACACATGAAGGGGCAAGTGAGGAATCCTGGCAAAAAGTGTCTAGGAAGATTTGAGACTGTGCTGAGTGCTGAATTTGAAAAAGAACTTGTTGTGCATGCATTGGAACTACAACAACTGAAACTGAGTAACTCTGATGATACACCATGCAACATGTGCACCAAGCGGTATAATGAACCACCTTTTGAGCCATGGCAGCAGTGTCCCACATGCAAAAAGTGGTACCACGAGAGTTGTGGTCCCGAGGACACTGCGGTTTGTAATTACTGCCAGTAAACTTTCTGCATATTTACACTTCTATTTCTCATCTAGGTTCTGGTATCAGATCAAGACAGCAATTAGACCCTATGTTTGGCAACATTTGTCTTTGTCTTTGTTATTCATTTTTGCATGGATTCCCAAGACGCACCCGGGAGTGCATCTTGGGAAGATGTATGCCCAAGACGCACCCTTATTAAAAACAATGATTTTTTCGAAATACACAAAATTTATTTACTCAAATAAATTTCCAGAATAGCTACTTTGTACCTTTCATGGATACGGATGCACACATACAATTTCATATTTTTATTTCTATATTGATCGAAAATATTAAGATTTTTGAAAATGGGGGTGCGTCTTAGGCACTTTCCCCTATTATTAGCGTCGCACGCCTCCTACACATGTAGGCACAAAGTGGTGGCGACGGGTGTAGGACATTTTGCGATAAATTCTCTGCTGCAAACTGCTGAATAACGAACCGAACTACGACGAAGGAACTCAGAGAGATTCTGGCATTTACATTTTAAAAGTCTTCCTTATATAGGGGCCTACATGGTCAATCAGATGACCGGTCACCGGTGCCATTCGTTATTTGTAATTTTAATTATAGAAGTGAATGACATTAGGCCTAACAAGTCTTTCAGTTAAGAAATGAACGACATAAACTCGTCTAAATGACACTAACTAGTCTTCACTTTATAACTGATTCACCGACTGACACTAACAAGTCTTAACTTTCGTACTGCTTTTGAATTTGAACTCAGTGACATTAACAAGTCTTAAGTTTAGGCCTACAGCTGAATGAAATAGCCAACAAAAACGGCAATTAAGGTTTATCAATGACATGCAGACTATAGGCTATTTACACAAAGGGGGGATTTTGTCGGGGAGGATAATCTCCTACGCAAAATCGGGGGGGACAATGTCCGTTCCCCGGTGGCGACAGACTCCTCCTCCAGTGTCAACTAAAACAACATGGATGTCGTCAACAATTTATGCACCATGAGCATTAAGTAAGCTATAACGTTGAGGCATCGAATAGTATTGCGATATCCAAGTATGCAAGAATACTCTGCCATTAGTTGTCGTTGCTTGAACTTGCTGGACATAACCGTCACAATACAAAGTTACGCTTATGCCACTTGGTGACAAAGACAAGTGTACGTTAACAGCTTGTCCAGGGTTATTTACAGGGAATAATCTAAGCAGCTTTGATCTTCTGGATATTGATCTAATTTCATCTTGGTTTTAGTGCGCCATAGGTTGATGCCTGGTGCATTAGACACTGACGTGATAGAAGTTACTAATTACAATTACCACCATCTATTCTGTCATCATCATCATCATCATCATCATCATCATCATCATCATCATCATCATCATCATCATCATCATCATCCATAATCTTTCTTAAAAAATGATCACAAACTCCTGTTTGTTTCTTTGAAATTGTTTAAAATATAACATCTGTACAGTTCTACCAGTCTACAAACGCTTTGGTAGCAAGTATACAATATTCATTGTAAAAGTTAAACTGTGCAAAGAACACAAATTGCATCTACCAACCAGATTTCCAAAAATATTCAGCTTGTATATGGAGTGGCCCAAAAAAAACCAGAAAAAACATTGCTCCATCATATTATTCCAGAGCTATGAACAATTTTAATGAATGTTCAAATCACTATCAGTCAGTAACAAGTGTTGGTGCCAAATTTTAATATAGAAAGTTAACTAATTATTATTATGTTCTTATTATTATTATGATGCTGACAATAATATATGGTTGTTTAGGCTGTACAACTGCAAAGACGATAAAAATGGTAGTTAAATATTTAATTCCAGCAATTGCAAATGGTCTCATATAATTATGAAAAGTATACTATAAAATCTGTTTGATTATTGTTTTGGTGGTACATCAAGTTACAACTGAACTTGAAGATTAGAATGAATGGGTGCACTAAGGCACTGATTCTAACTCTAAGACAGTCCGGTATTTACCTCAAAAGTTTTTCCAGCAATATACATCAACTTTAAGCAGAAAACCCATTAAACTGTTTTGACTAAACTAAAACACTGATCAATTTATAGACGAATTTGAAACTGAATAAAGTAAAAACTTTGACCTATTATAAAATGATTTATATTAAAAACCGTATGCCATTCACAAATTAATTAAATTCTCTACGAAAAACACCTTGACCTACTTAAAACTTGCAATAAATAAAACCACATATGACGCATAGCTAGTTATTACTTCAAAACTCTTAGTAAAGTCTATTTATGAATCACCAAAAACTTGAATAATCATAAAACCGTAACAAAGTGAACACGACAATTCTAAAGAAGAAGAGTTCAAAATGCTATTTTTCTACGAGCCTCAGATAATACTATCTGATCAAAGTAACAACCAGCTACAACCGATTTAAAAATGTTCCCCAGAAAGTTCTAGAAAAATATTTTCACAATATAAAAGATTTGTATAAGCCTTCAGCATCAAGGGAAGCCTGAAAAACCGGAGCAACTTTATTTGAATAAACTCCCTCAATATTATGCTTTCACTATTTCACGACAAATCACACGCAAGAGTTTGCCACAGTATGACGTCACTATCCTGATTTGATTCGAAACGTTCAGCAGCATGAGCTATATATTCTTCGAAGAGGTAAGAGGTTGCATACAAAGGCAGTTTCGAGTGTTTTAAACATTGAGAGCCATTCTACATTCAGTACGAGAGACTAATGACGGTCAAAATCATCCATCATGCCAAAGCACTGAGGTGTGTTACTATCAAAACCACAGAACAATAATGACAACAATAATTATGACTGTTACAGTAACATTGTAATTGTCAGGATAACAACACTGAAACACATCCAAAACCATTCCGATGAAGTTACAGCGTTAAAAATTACATCACAATTGTAATAATAGCTGTAACAATAATAACATTAACAATAATAGTAGTAACAGCAATGATAATAATAGCAACTACAATACCGGTAGTAATAATAAAATAATCCATAAAATAACAATGATAATAAAAATATGCAAGCCTTACTGAAGCAGTGAAGACTAGTAATCCCAAAATCACCGCTCCCTTGACTGCTACAATACCACAGGATCATTTCTACCTCCAATAAGAAATACAACGATAAAACAGGAGAAATGTTATTACTGTTATTACTGAGAGCAAGAACATCCTGACTAAAAATAACATGGATATAAACAACAGTTGGTAGACGCTGAAGATGGCTAAGATACATTTCTGCACTAGTTTGAGTTTTGATTAGAAACACAATCAAACAATATGCCAGTCTCCAACATTATGCCATCAGTTTTTTTACAAAACAAATTCATCTATATTTCTTGAAACGATTAAAGTGCAAATCCTCTGGATTGTAATGAGTGACATTTACAATGAACAATCCAGTATTTCTTGCATCGAATCATTTAACCTATCGGTGATTTAAACTTTCTGCCCCAAGTTAGCAGAATTTTGATTTCACTCAAGCATGTCCAAAATGTATAAGAAAAGATATGAACTGTCCTAAATAATTAATATTTTCTAAACCGAGTTGATTTACTCCAATAAATGCATATTACATGTGAACTGATAACGTTCAAGTGAACCGATAACAATGTCAGTGAACTGCTAACAATTAAAGATAATGAAAGTCCGAATGAATCAGCATTATATACAATTTCATCAAAATTTTAGACTTATTCATTTTCGTTAAAATTTAAACAAATCAGTAACAATTCAAGTGTGAATTTAGAACGCATCAGAAACGCCAAAATATTTCCGATGCACCCAAAACAATTCAACCAGATCTAGAAAGCCCGCAGTCTAACAAAATTCTTCCTAACCCTCTAAACGCTTCAGTCAGTCGTCTCCAAGAGTCCTTCTCTTAAACAAGCTCCTTCGGAGTCGTGCAACTCAGTACGATTTGCAAAACTATGTTCGTGTATTGATTCCTAAGTGAATCCATGTATCTACGTCTGAGTTCTGCTCAGAATGCTTAGTTACTGTCCTGCACAAAAGGGGTTTGAAGAAGATGTGGTGGAGGTGGAGGTTGCGGAAGAACAAACCGACGATAGATGCTCTGAACGTACGTGAAGACGCACTTCCAGTCGGGGTTCTTCATTCGAACCATGTCCTCGACTTCAAGAAGCGGCATGATGTCGGCACACTTCCTGAAATACAGTTATTATTATTATTATTACAATTATTATTTTCTTTAACTGAGGTAGCCATGATCCCTCAGGTTCGTGCAATAATGTCCAGAGACAATAAATCACATCTGGAATGGCTGTTATTATTATTATTATTATCATTATTGCTATACTATAATCGTTGATTTAAACTTGTAACTATTAGGCTACTACTATTATTATTATTACTCCTACTACTACTTTACTTCTTCATAAAGTCAACAAATTTATACATAGACTAATTAAATTGACTGTTTTTATTATTATCATTAATATTACTACTACTACTACTACTACTACAACCACCACCGCCACCACCACGACAAAAGAGCTACTCATTTAAACGAGCAGATGTTGAGTACCACACATGTACTTTTAAGATTATAAATCAAAACAACCAGAAAGATTAATCCTAGTGCATAATTGGCTTCAACAAAGTGCTATGAAGAAAAGATAATTTAATACTAAATAAATGTCTGAATTTAATAGGGCCTACTAATAGCCTACTGTTTAACGAAAAGTTTAAAATTTGAACTGAAGTTTAAAGTCTAAAAAGTCTATGAAGAAGAGAATTTATTACTATGTAAATGTCTAAATTTAATACTAATACTGTGCAACGAAAAGTATAAAAACGTTCTAAAACGTTTGGTTATTGAGTCAACTAGAAAAGTTACAGTTCAAGGTTATGTGCAACGCCGCGGAGGTATTCCATCAAAATAGTGTCCCATTGATAAGCCCCGTTGATAGATCCCTTCACTCTTATGTCGGTCACTCTTTTGTCGGGGCTCTTAAATTTCGGGCGCTCTTTTGATTATTTTAATGTACCACCACCAACACCACCACCACCACTATTCATTTAAACTTCTCGGTTGTGTAGCCCATGACAGGAGTTCCTTAATAGCTGGAAAAAATTCAATAACGTGAAACTCCAACTATTCTAGAAATTCATAGACCTTGGTTCAAATACCATAAACTTTTGAATGAGATGACAAACAGAATTTTCGGACTGAGTTTACAATGCACAAGGGGCAAATCTTTGGATCAGCCCTTATGCACATTAAAACTCCAAAATCATTGGTAAGCTCCTTAGAAAGTTCTACGTAATCATTCTGTCACAAACTACATTACATTACACATTTTTGAGCAAAGAACTACAAAGAACTAACTCGGCCATGTCAAACGCCAGTTGGAAGTTATGGGCGCGATCCATTGGGTTCAGCTGAGAGTAGTCGAATGCATTCGGATAGAAGTGATGGATAAGTGCACAGAAGGCCATTCCGTCATTCCAGCTGCTGGAGAAGTTGGTTATGTTGACATGCTGGAGGATAAACACAGACCAACAATAGTTTAATTTAATTAAATTTTTAATTAAACTTTAATTTATTATTATATTATTAACAATACTTCCTCTTCTGTTGTCTAAACTATTGTCTGAAGAGGATGAACTAAACTGCTTTTAGATCATGGCAGAATTATTCTAGTGCTCATGACAATTCTGCAGAAATCAGATCAATAGTCTTGAAAATCAGCTGATTGATTTGTGTTGATTGATTTTTGTTGATTGATTGAATAAATAATTCACAACTGTGAAGTGTTTACTTGAATCTTTGTTTATATCAACATGACAGAAGCACAGGTAGGCCTATACTTCCATGGCTACAAGAAATGCCACCCGTCTGTTAGCCAGCCAGCAAGCAAGCCAAAGCTTCTTAGCCACACAATGATTAGCCATGTACAGCCATGTTTCAGTCACAGCTAGCCAGCCAATTTACTCAATATGCACCACATATAATATGATTATGTAGTAGGTCTCTATGGCTTCATACCTCGTAACCTCTGACCATTGCCTTGCACCAGTCCAAAAGCCTCTGCTTAATCGTTGTTGCGCTTCGCTGGACTGTAACAATCCGTCCTGGACTTGAGCCGGGAGAAGAGTTGCTGGAAGAAAAAACAGAATTCAAAACTGTAAAGCCTGCTCGACAGTACAGTACGATAATGTCACATGCCTAGCCATCCATCTAGCCGTACATCCATCCATCCATCCATCCAGCCAGCCAGCCAGCCAGCCAATCCATCCACCAAAACCCAATCCTCACCCACCAACACACCAACCCACTCACCCGTCTGTTAGCCAGCCAGCAGAGCCAGCCAACAAGCCAGCCAAGCCAGTTTTTTTATTACGCTTTGATCAAATCAGTTAATTAATTAAAGTGAATTATACAATTAAAGCTCTTTTATATACACAGTCTCCTCCTCTTGTCAGTGTGATTGCTCACCTGTGCTGAACTCACCTGAAACGGGATCCTGAGGATACAGGAAGGCTGCTTTGACGCACTAAGAGACAAAGAACACAGAAAACAAGTGAAAACTATAATTCTGGCGCCACAACTTACGGTTGATGGTAACATAACAGGCAACAGCAAGAAGCAACCTAGGGAACAAAAACAGCCACTGCAAATCTGGTAAGACACACCTGGTCGACATTTCTATGTAAGGGCATAGTATGTGTTTAATTGTGTTAGGCTGTAAATTGTAATTACAAGAGCACAATAAAAAAGCTTCTTGGAGGTACTGTCGACCTTTTACACAAGACCGGGATTAAATATGACGGTCTTCAATGACTGGCAAAAATAGGAACAATATAGGACAAGAAGTGCACACTGCACGTTGGATGGCAGCCTTTCCCAGCCTGTGTGCGTATGCATGCATGCATGTACAGTAGTTAAGCATCCAAGCATTCACGTAAGGGAGCAGTATATGAATATTCATTTGCATCCTTGACAACCTCTCAAGGTGCAGAGATATGGTTGGCTCTGAGACCATTCTACACAATTTTACATAAATATAAGCTGGTTTTGAGCTAGCAAGCTTATAAATATCTAGAGGAATTCCTACCCTAATCCATCCCGATCCTCCGCCTTCGGAGCTTTCTTGTCCTTAATGAAACCCGCCGTAGCAGCCGCTCTGCCTCCTGTCTCTGGTCTCTCTGGCAACCGGACTCGGACCTTCACTGGACATCGATCTCTGGACAACCCCTCTGATATGACGCAGCACTTGTGAATAAGCTGGTGCCCTGCATTTATCTTTAGAGTAGCGCTTTAGAAATTTGGAGTGTACAACTATGACGAGTAGTTTGTTCTGTAAAAGGGGCTATATAAAGTGACAAATACAGTACATTACAATGTGGCTGGTAAGTCGTAGTTGCGTGGTACATGTCTACTAACCTGGTGATTGGTTGAGTGTGTACTGGAGGCTGGCAATACCACCTATCGGCTTTCCTCGCTTTGTCACAGGGATCACTGCAAAATAGAACATCACAACAAATATTCAACCATTATAATTTATAGCTCCAATAGTGAACAAAAAACATTTGGCCATGCTCACTGCACAATGTGTCTAACGAACTATGAATTGCGCTTCATAAATGTTCAATTACATTACATTATGAATGTACATACGACGTCATTTAATTGTAACTGTAATCTGAAATTTATATAGCACCACTTCAAGATAAAACCAATTAGAGGCACTCTGATTAATTCCCGATCTCTGTGTTTGAAGACCCTTTCAAATGTGCTACAGCTCCAGCACATGGCAATTCCTCAGTACTTAGTGTCTGGTAAAAATGGTAATCTACTAGAGCTGTACCGATACTGCTTTTTGCCGATTATGCCGATACCGCGTATAGCCGATTATTAAATTGCCGATACCGATACTGCGTATAGCCGATTATTAAACAGCCAATACCAAATTTATGAGACCGAATATTTCATTATTTGTTTAGTCAAAATGTTCCGTTCCGAAACATAAACTAGTAAACTATCGTCACAACTATAAGGGTGAACGTTTAAATTAAGTTGGGAAGTTGTTAACGATATGTTTTAATGCGTAAATAATAAGGGACGTAAAACGATAGATGAAAATCGATGAAAAACTTGGAATATGCAAAAATTCAAGTAAAATTATTAAATTATAACACAATCGGCACAATCTTGACATCGGCACCGACTAACCGATTATTTCTGCCGATACCCGATTATACCGATTGTTCTAATAATCGGCCCGATTACGCGTATGGCCGTTTAATCGGTACAGCTCTATAATCTACGCAATGCTTAAAAAGCACTTTACAAGGTCGAATCCAAAGGGCCACACGTACCTTCCCCAAGCATATAAAGCCACTACACAAATAAAAGCCACTACACAATAAAATAAAATGTAACAGTGGTCAAGTAGGGGTCAAGTAAACATGGCCATGCTCCCTATAATTGAACTAAGATGGGAAGGACAATAGCAGGTGTCGCTCCCTCAATAAATACAGATCAGTCCCTCTTACGGACTGATCTTTTGGATGTTGACCTGATTACGGCTTGGTTTTGGTGTGCCATTGGTTGATGCCTTGTGCATTAGACACCGGCGCAATAGAAGTTGCTAATTACATTACATTAATGTGTCATGTGGGTCATTGTGGGATACAAGTTCTATGATCATACACAATTGCTGTGCTGTTACGTGCCTTTGCTTTTTGCTGGCAATGTGAGTGAAGGCGCTTTTGTTTCTTCCCCTCCGCTGGAAAGCGTCCTCTGGCGCTCCAAAGCCGGCCGACTCTGTTTCAACTCTTCTGTAACCGCATTTACCGAACTCGGTTGTTCCACGTCTAAACACAAATTCAATGTCTCAAAAATAAACAAGCACTTTTCCACTTAACTGTATAAGTAGTGTCTTTCAGACTCTCAACATGAAATTCGAACTAAATAACAATAAAAGTAGAGGTTTTCTAGTTATAAATACAAAAACAATTTAAAATGTTTTTGTGAGCTTTGTTTTCGCTGGAACGCAGATTCACGCCATTCGGAATTGAAAGCACAGTTTCCACTTCAATTGAGAATTTGTAATATTGCCTCAAGGATTGGTTTTATTTAATAGACCAGATTAAATAGATGGAATCAACATCTCTGGACAACCCCTCTGACTTGACGCAGCACGCGTGAATAAGCTGGTGCCCTGCACTTAGCTGAGCTTTAGGGGAGTAGCGCTTTACAAATTTCCAGATTCTGATCATTTGTCGCCAATTCTTTTAATTCCAGCGAAATGCTATCGTCCATTGCCAGAAGACAAAACTTTTAAGATCCACGACAAACCGGAAGACATGGATCTGTGGAGTTTTCTCTCCGCTTCGGCCACTCTCTGGCGTAGAGAATCCTGGGCTTTCTTCTGGAACTCCTTCAGTTTCCTCTGTTTCTCCTCTTCCGCCAGACGCAGTCGTCGTTGGACCGGATCCTCCTCCTCCAGGCGCTGTTTCACTCGCTTGGCCTCCAACTCGGCTGAAAATGACAACGAGAAGGATAGCAGTTATTATTTTGGCATTTATTAAACACCGCTATCCAATGACAAAGCATCAATCGATGATGATGAGTAATGGAGCAGAAATAACTTACTCAAGGTCCCTACACAGCAATTGTCTTAGGGAAGGCTTGAACCCAGACACTACGCACTGCAGGGTGAGCGCTCAAACCAATCAGCTATCGTGTAATGCTGGACCAGATCCTACACTTCCTTTGCCTACAGCTTGGCTTAAAATGACAGAGAGAAGAACAGTCCATTAACTTAACAGAGAAATAGACAGACATACACATGTGAAGAGCAGACAATACACAGACAGAAAGAGGGACAGAAAAAGACAGAAAACAAAATATAAAGAAAAAGAGAGGAAGAAAGGGGCAGAGAAGAGGAGCAGTCTATTAAGCAAACCCTGTGACAGACAGCCATCATGTATCAAGTTTTAGCAACTTCATTTGCTTAGCCTCAACCTATAGGAAGGTGAATGGCCAGTCGTCTGCCTTGCTGTCTGATCTTCCCATTCAATCAATCAATCAATTTCGTTTATTCACAACACCAAGCTGACAGGTCGCAACTTGTTACAGGTAACAGATATGAAAAATTGTCTAAGCTCTGACAGTTAGTTATTAAATGGGTTGAGATAGCAAATATTATCTCTGCTCTAACTAAAGAAGAATTAGGCTAGTGGCAATGTTAGTTAGGGCAACGAACAAGGTAACCAATATGGTATAGACCGGAGATAATGTATTTTGTAGATGTTTTTAAATAATACACGTGATATGAAATTGTGATCGTCCTTGGTTGGGAGGAGGAAACCGTGTGGCCTCGGTCTTAGCTCATAGCGGAGGTGGGGGCGGCTTGGAGGAAAGAGTCCACGCAGAACATGGCTTTCATTTGCGTTAATAGCCGCGAATAATCGGCCATCAGCTGAATCCGCCAGCTCCGCAGCGGTGGGAGCGTCAGGGCCAATAAGGCCTCTGCACTGACAGTGCATGGCCCAAATAGTGGTACATATGAAAACCGGTTTCTTATGTAAGCATCAGGCCATTATATAGCAACTTTCATGAACCCTCAAAGGCTGTATAAAGCTGGTATTCAACCAGATCTAACCAGTCTTAAATATAAAGCTCAGAAATTTCTCAGCACAACACAAAACTGACTCAGAAAGACTAGGTTATTTACTAGCACTTTTTCAAATCATGTATGAAAGAGCCAGCATGTTGGGTCAGTTTAAGTACCAGGTCAGAATCAAGGTGGTTAAGTCAATGAAGACAGCAGCCATTGTACCGTATTTAGGTTGTGTAAAGGTTAAAAGTGACTCCAGGCTGAACTGACCTAGTTTCTTGTCCCGAATTTCCTGCAGTCGAGATCTGATACGCTTTCGAAATTCGATTTCCTCTGTCTGACTTAGCTGGCAAAACGCAAAAACCATTTTATTAGAATTCTCTCATTTCTATTAGCTTTCCCCTAGATTCTTGTTTTTCCATAGGCAGTATTTACAAAAGTGCAACATGAAGAAGGCAGTAAATAGGCAATTTGTTATTTAAGATTATTCATTTATTACATTTCTTTATTAAGTTATATAACACTAATCTAAGTCAACTGATGGTACAAATCAATACCATAAAACTGCATTTGATACTGCCCTCATTTCAAAATTCAGAAGTGCCCACGCTATGATAGAAATCAATGGTGCTGAGCAATTGTGAGTGAAGGACTTGCTCAAAGTCCGTACACAGAAACCGCCATAGTCAAGGCTCAAACCCACAATCTGTGTTACAAGCTGAGCACTCTAACCACTCTTCCCCTTACCTCCCTCGCCATTTTAATTCTAAACACCACCCACCCTAGTTGTCCAACTGTCTGCCTGCCTGATCCCTTTGGATCTCGACCTGGAATCGATTTCCCCCTCCCATCTATCGATTTTTTTGACTACATAAGTGCCTGTAAATAAGCTGGTTCCTGCGACTTTGCTTGTTTGTGTGCTGTAGAAATCTCGAGATTACGATTACAATAATTACGATTACAATAATTAAAATTGCAGTAATTACAATTACAACAATTACGATTACAATAATTACAATAATTATGATTACAATAATTACAATTACAATAATTACGATTACAATATACCATTCGCTGTAGTAGATCTTCGTCTTCGATCTCTTTGACATCGGCGACCTCCGACTGTGACCTTCTGACCAACAAGACTGGCTAGATTTACAGAAGCAGAAGTTACAGTCAGTATCATCTCGGATGTCGATCCCAATTTAATTGAGTTTTATAAACAAGACATCACTGAAACTTTGTCATCAAGTGTTTAAATTCTAGTGGTTAGCAGGCTGGACCATCGGCCCAGAGTAGAGTGGTTCATTGTCATATGGTAGAAAATGAAGTTGAAGCTAAATTTCACGACACCCCTTCAGTTTTTTACACTTGTTAATTGTATCATTCTGGCAAAATTTTAGCTTCCTACTCCAACTGGAAGACGGTGCTCACAGACCCTTACCTTTACCAGGTCGAACAAGAAGAGTGATTGGTTTGACAATATGCTTAACGTCTTGTAATCGTAATATATGATAAGATTACGAAGTTACCATTATAAAAACAATACTTATGTCGTGTCAGCAACATATTTGCTGCAAGGAAACAGTATAAATAATCAGCCTTGGCACAATCAAATCGTGTCCAAAGAAGTATGTGTAACAGAAATTCATTTCTTCAGCACTGCATCTATATCGAACGTCTATTAGTCCTCGAAATTTGTCATGCGTCACATTTCCCCATGCAGTCTTAAATCCCTCGAAGATTGAAATGTATGGGGAACTTGAGGGACCGCTGAACAAAATGAAAAGCTTGGCTAAGATCAGTTTTATGATATTTTAACTGCAAGCTAACCACAGGAGCTCTCGACCAATCATAACATTTCCATAACATATGCCCATTGAAGCGAACAGTGTTCACAGAAGTAGTGTCAAAGCTCATGGGATGATTTTTTAGTCAACTTCCATGCTTCTAGCAGATTATAAATAGCCTAGGCTTCGTTACATCCTGTTCCAAAGGTAAAATTTAAAATTCCAAGTAGCTTATCTTTGCAACCTCTAGAAACCAGTACCGGTAGGCGGTCCATGTCTTCGATTCAAGAAATATAAGGAAGGATTTTACTCTCCAAGTCAATCACCAAGGAACAGTCTGGTATAAATTCAGCTCTTACTGACAGCATATACCTTATTAGCTTTCTGTGTATGTATGTACGCATGTATGCATGTATGTATGTCTCTATATGCACGTTTGTATCCATGTATGTATGTACATGTATGAATGAATGTAAGCAATATCTATGTATGCTTGTATGTATGTATGTATGTATGTATGAATTGCTGCAGAATGCTGATGAAATGCAATCAAAGATATTGAATACTGGAATTGTGTTGCATAAACAGTAGCCTAGGCCTACGTTTTGTACACATGTCAATGAAAATACATTTAAGCTAAATGTCTGTGTATAAACAGGAAATATAGCAAGATCTGTAATAAGAACTGTGTACTAAGTCAAAATAGTTCAAAACAGTTCAAAATATAAACAAGTAGAGGAACTACATAATTGCATAAGAAGGTTGCCAAGGTAATCACAATTTGTAACACATTAGGCCCATGCTTCTACATAACGACAACTGTGTTGTAACTTGACGTCATTGAGCACTGTCTTCCAGTTGGAGTAGGAAGCTGAAATTTTCTCAGAATAATACAAATGACAAGTGTAAAAAATGTAGGGGGTGTCTTGGTTTCTAGCTTGATGTTTATTTTTGTGGACCACCCTAGCCCAGAGGTCAGAGCTTCAAATCTCCACCAGGGAAGAAATATCCTGTTATTTCAAGATTTCTAATCACTTGCATATCTATCAAACATGGCTAAGAAATGAGTACATTGACTGCACATTTGTACATTGTCAGTGGGATAATCAGATGTTGAGGGAAAGAACTGGTCACCTGGTCTCATGTTGCAAAATCCTTAGCTTAAGGGACTGCTCTTCTTTTCTGTGCCATGGTACTTAATACAGGATTGCCACAAGGTTAATACAACAAAATTCACGACTTTCTTTATTTTAGACAAAAAAGGACCTACTTTCTAACTGTTTTAGTAATATTTATCCAAATTAAAAAATATGATTAGAAATATGACTATTCATGATTTTTCCATTTTCCATGACTTTCCATGACCTAGCTATTTTCAAATTCCATGAATTTTCAGGTTTTTCAGGATCCGTGGCCACCCTGTTGATATGGCTGCCAAAAGTTGCACTACAATAGGTTTCTGATGTGTTACAATTTCTTATGATAGTAAGTAAGTCAATAGATAACTTGGCAACCTTGACCAACCTCTGCTGCTGGTGCAGTTACCACTGGAGATGATGGTCCATCAGGAGAGGTAGAAGCGTTCAACTCAGTTGTTCCTAAAAATAACAACCAGTCAAAGATTACTGGGTCATGGCTAAAAATAGCAGCCAATCATACGGTATCCCAAATACCAAGTTAATAGGTCCTAGCTACAAAAGGCTATACAGCAGCCAATCGTAAGTAAGAACTCAGTTCTAACCAAAATAGCAACCAACCAGACGGTAAATGGGTCGTTACTTAAAATAGCAGCCAATCAACATTAGACATTCCACTTCCTGCCGGTGCAGCAGTTGAACGCTTGTTTTAGTTTTTCCGGTTTAAAAATGAACCATAAATGCCCTCGATTGAATTAAAAGCATTTGAATTTTCAGAATTTAGTCTTCTTGCAAGTAAATATGTGGATTGAATTATAGAAATAAGACTCAGTAATTTTATTTTTTATTTTAAAAGTATTATTTCGAAGAATACTTTTTTACGATTACAAAAGTATAATTCGTGATAAGTACTTTTACTTTAACTTAAGTACAAAAGTCCTGTTTACTTTGACTTAAGTACATTCTCCTGATACTTTTAACAACACTGAAGACTTGTGACTTCAGAAACCTTGAACAGTGAGCCTGCTGAGACAGCTTGCTTTTCCAAAAGCGTTCCTAGCGATACATTCGTACTTCCCAGCATCTTCGCTGCTCGTTTCTCCAATTCTCAGCTGAGCAACTTTTCCGTCGTACGTCTGCTGGAACTCGGTTCCGGACCGCAGGATCTGCATGTTCTTGTACCAGATGATCAGAGGAGAGCTACCAGCCGACACGCTGCATTCGAGCACGGCCGGCTGGCCCTCGGAAACACTCAGGTCGACGAGATTTTTTGTGAACACTGGAGGACCATCCTCAGTTGTGTTCTCCTCTTTTTCATCCTCTGAGGAGGATGCACTAGAAACAGCCTCTGAAATATGCACAATCATTCATTCATCCAGAGCATTTACATAGGGAGGGAGGGGAAGGAAAGGGAAGAGGGACGGAGGGAATGCATGGAGGGAGGGTGGGAAGGAGGTAGGAGGTGGAGAGGGAGGTGGAGAGAGAGGGAGGTTGGGAGGGAGGGAGGGACGGAGGAGGAGAGGGAGGGGAAAGAGAAAGGACTGACGTCAATCACATATCACTGACATTTTCAAATTCTTTTTACCGTCTCAGGACGGACAATCATCTAGTAATTATAATAACAATAATAAAATGAAAGTGCATGTATGCAAATGCTATATATATATATATATATACATAAATATATATATACATATATATATATATATATATATACATATGCACACACAAATATTGAACATTTTCAAAAACAAACTGACCATTGACCACAAGCTTTGCCTCAAGCGTTGTCTCTCCACCAGCGTTTCTTGCTGCACACCTGTACGTGGCTGTATCGTCCAGGTAGGTTTCGGCGATGAATAGCTTCGCCACTTTGCCATCAAACGTCTGCTTGAAATCGTCATCATCCGATGGAATGGAGTCATCGTCCTTGTACCAGCGGATCGAAGGAAGAAGTCGAGCTGATATGGTGCACTCGAAGGAAGCATCATCACCCTCTGTTACCGTCAAGTCTGTTAGGGACGATTCAAACACTGGAGGGCAAACATTCTCACGGCCAGTGGATTGCAATGCTACAACAGAAAGAAGCTACGGTCAACTGGGAAAGAAGCTGAGACTATTAAGGTTGCATCAGAAAGAAGCCAGAGGAACTAGCCAAGGTTGCATCATGCAGAAGCCAAGGCTAAGTCATAGATAGCCAAGGCTTAGTCACTGAGAGCCAAGGTTAAGAGAGAATGAAGCTAAAGCTTAGCCATAGAGAGCCAAGGCTAAGACACAATGACGCTAAAGCTTAGCCATAGAGAGTCAAGGTCAAAATAGAATGAAGCTTAGGCTAAGTTATAGAGCCAAGGCTAAATGAAAAGAAGCCATGGTAAAGCCAACACGAGACCACTGTAAGAACCCAGACAAAACTCAAAACTGACCAGACGAGACAATCCACAAAGTCCACAGAACAACAGAACCACTCAATTCACAAACTCCAAATGTACAACTACATCCAATCTAATCACTTCTAAAGCACCGCAATCAAATCACCAAACGACCGTCACACACATCCAAAGCACACACGTGACACAAACCACACTCAACTCACATCAAACACAAACATGTGACATGACACACAGACACAATAGTAACACATCGCAATGTCTTGCGTCACATGAACGAGTCATCGCGTCAATGTTTACGATCGTCATCAGCCATCATCCGCCTCTATCGATAGATGTCCTTTCCGTCAACAGTGCCTCCTCCAGTCGCTATATATAGCCTATTATTCCGAACACTGGCCTCTTTTCTGATTGGTTGATAAAATAACTAGGTCACTCGATGGCTCTCCATTATGATTCGGTCCCAGGTTGACTGTGTGTTGACTGACTGACCGACCCCTGGGACCACCGTCTGATGACTTCATTGCCAGCGTCCAGTGCTTTTGACATGTTCTTAAAAGGTGCAATATAAGAGCCATTATGCGCATGAACAAGCACTCATGAACCCATTAATATAAACATTCATACATACATATATACATATACATACCGGTACATATAATCACATACATAAATATACACATAAATACCTGATACATTCATGCACACACATATCTGCACACTGACGCACAAATATGCACAATACGCATAAAACATACATACTTACATACATACAAATACTGGTTCATAATTATAATCACATACATAAACATTTACATAAATCAGTCAATCAATCAAAAATACAGGCATACACTCATACACACACACATGTCTGCACATAGACACAAATATATGCATAAAAATATACATACATATAAATGTGCCAAGACACATACATGCTACACACACGCACACACACACAAAGGCACACACAGACATACACACACAAACTGACAGACAGACAGACATAGACAGACAGACATAGACAGACAGACAAACACACTTGAACAGAGCAACTGGTAATTTTCCATCATTACTTAATTCCTCCTTTTCAGAATGTTCAGGAGTGGAATCCGGCGTTTCATTCGACGGTAACTGCGACCGATTCAGTGTAGCCCGACCCAGACCGTCCTTCGCCAGGACGTTGTCGCTCCACAGCACTTCTTCTGCTCGCTCTGTTGTCGTAGACGCCACAACAAAATCCGATTTCGACACATCGTCCTCCAGTCCGTTTAGAACCTGAGCTTCTGCAGTATGAGCATTTCCCATTTTACAAGACTGGAGAGAATTGCTGTCTGAGTAGGTAGTCTCGTTCACAAGGGAAGCTGAGCATTTATCAGATCCAGTTTCTGAAGGCGCTGTCTTTTCTGGCTCGCCTCCGTTCAGATCAGTGCAACGAGTAGTTTCAACCTCACTTGTAAATGGAATTGCTTTTCCTGTCTCGTTGGAAGTTTTTAATACTGGCTTAAAAATCTCTTCGTTGGTGTTTGGCGTGAATCTGCCATCTGCAAGTGATAAAAGTTTAATCATTTTTTCAAGAAATTTAGCAGCATATATATCTTTATCAGGTAATAATATCCATCATTTTTTAAATTTAGAAATAGATTAAATAATAATCTGATGTTTTCTTCAAAGAATCCCAGATGTTTAATTTTGCGGCAGCAGAAAAAATGTGTAACAACAACAAAAAATTTAATTTAACTGATAAGAAGTTATCTCTGATATCACACAAAATTATCATGTACTCATGACATGGAGATAAGATTGCAGAAGCACCTGGAAAAAAATTGCTGAGCCTAGTTTAATACAGCAAAGTGGCACATAAACAATGGTGTCTGTTTTTCTGTCCTCTTGTCTGTCTTTGCATCGTTCTCTCTCATCAATTTATAACAATAAAAATAACAACAATCGTATTTGATATTAGTATTTCATGTAAAAAAAAGAAATGAGAAATGTGACTCCTGTTTTAGCATCATCCTTCAAGCCATTTGAGAAGGTGCTCAAAAAAATATTGGTTTTTAATGCCTCAGGGCGAAAAAAACCAATGTTATTGTTCTGAGCACCATTTGTTATAACCTCACTCTGCTTAATCCTAGATAGTATGCTGAAAGTTAAGAAACCAAGAACAACAATAACTACAATAGTACTTTGAATAATAACATCATAATAATAATCATAATGTTTTGCATTTAGATTTTGAGAATAAAGATCATACCAACCCCTGATATCTGTTCGAACTGCCCGCATAGCCGCCCGAATATCTTTGCGATCGTCGAAGTTTCGACAGTTTTCCAGCTAAAACACCAGAAACCAAAGCCATCAATGTAAAACAGTCTATGACTAACAATGACTAAATAATTATGATGTCTTGTGAACCGAAACTAATGCACTCAGAGGTGGCTGATGGAATAACACTCTAAAACGATCTAGTAAAATAAGGTATGGTAACCTTACTTACCTTACCATAAGGTAACCAAGGTAAGTAAGGTTTACCTAAGGTAATTACAATAAAGCAACTTAGGTAAGGTAACTCAAGGTAAATAAGGTAATGTAACCTAGATAAAGTAACGTAAGGCAAGAAACGTAAAGTAACTTAGGTAATGTAAGATAAGGTAAGTAAGGTAATATAACCTAGGTAAAGTAACTTAAGGTAATTATAGTGAAGTAACTTAGGTAAGGTAACTTACGGTGAGTATGGTAAGGTAGCCTAGGCAAGGCAAGGCAAGGCAAGTAAGGCATAATAACTTACATAAAGTATCCTAAGTTAGGCAAGCTTAGGAAGGTCTTAAGATAAAGATAATTACTGTAAGGTAAAGCTAACATTTGAAGGTAGTGCTGATTGATTTTAATTGTTCCCAGAAGGCACGTTGAGTTAAATCACTCTGAACTTTATATCCTCCCTAAACAACCTCCGCCCTGAAACTTGACTCTCTCCGTCCATAGTCAGAAGCAAAAAACGGGTAAGGTTAATTGGAGAGGGTTCGAATTTCGCTCGGGGTCAAGCCAAAAAAAAATCACCGCCAGTCGTTGCCGGATCTCCTTCCCCAATACGTTAAGGTGCTAATTATGCCAATGAGCTCAATGACCCTCTGCTCCCGTTGCGTTAAGTATGAGGCGATTTCCATAAATTAGCAGCTAATAGAACCAGCTCAGACTACTAATGGAGACTAACATTTAAATCATGATCACTAGACTGCCCTTGATACTCTCTACAGCTAAGGAAAGCATTGTCTACTCGGCACAGACACTGGTGTTGGTACGTCGGCTAAAGATCACATGGAGTGTGCAGTAATTTCAGACACCTTTTAAAAGCTGTCACATCTTATGATTATAGGCCTAATCAAAGAGTCCACAGGGTGTCGTCTCCAACCGCTAACTGTACACAATTTTAGACACATTTTTAAGTTCAAACTGCCACAGGCGGCATTATAACGAGGCCATCCATAAAACTGTGCTTTCAACCTGCTTTACTCCAAAAAACGTTAGACACATTTTTTGAAAATGCTAAACATTATTATAATGACGCCCCGTGTCTTACAACAGCTTCAACTCAGCCACTGCCGTTACCCGGTGGTGCCCTTCCAAAGTCTGGAAAAAGATGAGGCCACGTCAAAGGCCCTGGCTTCAAATTGCTTGACTGTGATTGACAAAATCCAGTATATGGTGTATTTGTATATGAGCAGTTGAGCAGTGAGCACCCTATGCAAATATTAGCTTCGGCTGCTTCCGCATATTATCTCTAAGAATAATGTAGGCCACAGATACAGTAGAGCTCTGAAAACTCAGGTAAAATAAAGGGTCGTGAATACTGTTAGGGGATGCAGTCATTTCCCGCTCTTCAGCCCTTGAGCAGGCAGTGGACGAATCGCAGGGTCCTCAACACAAACCAGCGCATCGCATTTGACTTCCCCAGCTCACGCTGATCACCAGATACTATTGATTGGAGACAGAGACAATCATGAGTGAACAAAACATGTCCAGGGTCGTTACACTGGAGTCCACTCAGCAGGGCAGAACCTGCAATGGTTAGGGTAAAGGTCAAGTGCTCTCTGGACAGATGATCACTGTGGTTTACTAAAACATGGCTGATGAATGGATGACTGGCTCAGGCAACATCAGTATCTGCTGTTACCATATGTCACTGTCAACTGTCGATATATAGATGCACCTAAAAGCTAAATGCACACATGATGCGACCAAAAGACTCTGGCACATCATAATCCGATAACAAAGCACAGACTGATCGCCACACGTGACACACGAGTGACATGTGACAGTCGTAGCACATACGTGACACGTACAACAAGAGACCTGCAGCGTGCATACCTTGAATCGGATTTTCCTCCAATAACTCAAACGCCGCAACACAATCGGATAACACGACCAGTACGAGCGCATACGACACAGCAGCACAGGTCACAACACGTTACAACATGTCATCTCAACCCGAACACATATTTCAGACTTTAACCAAAAATCCTGAAAATCCACACGGTAACCATGGTTACCAAAAACAGCCGTGCATTCTAAAAAATCCTGCAGCAATAATATCCCTAGCACAAACAGGTGTCCTGGAGCGCATAGCCGCAGAGCGCATGCCCACCGCTGAAGCAAGCAAGTAAACAAGCCCGCATGCATCGAATAAGCAATAAATTAAGCCGAGCCCCGTGTTCACAGCAGTCAGTCAGAACTTATGAATTAACCAGCAAAAGCTGGACGAACGAAAATGCACGTCAGGTGCCAATCGGTGCGGTTTTCCGAGTCCACGTCGAAAGCTCGTGACAGCGGCGGCGCACAACAAATGACTTTGCACCCTGCCGTGAAACAATCTCCATTGCGGGTAGAATGGCTACCCCCACACCGTTTGTGGGTCGATTATTCAACGGGTTGCTCTGGTTAACCCCTCATTACTGTGGTCTTAAAAAACAACTGGCGTTGATTCATTTGCGGGCTATTAGTGTATCTGTCTATTTAAGGCTGATTAAGATAGAATCCGGATCTGGTCGCTGGCCTAAAATACCCCGTCCCCCGCCATGCAGAACTGTTCTACCTCAACAACAACCGTATAAGAAGGACATATGAGGCCCATATGATGCAATAATATTCGTTCGTAATGACATCGTACGTCATATACAGCGCCTCTGAGTAGATATCTTGAAGAGGCGCTATATAAATGTTCAATTACATTAACATACAAGAATATTCTGTCAGCATGTTCTCATGGAGTCCATATAGGTCCCATATTCCCACATAGAGCCCATATGGGTACAATCCAATGCCCACAAAAGTGCTGGCAGGGATAAATTATTTTTATATATTCAAGCACACGTAGGAATATTCCCATATGGACTTAGTATTTTCTACATGTTGTCCCATATGGTAAGTCACATGAACAGCATATATGGGTGTATTCTTAAGCGTCCTACATATGACTGTTGGGGTTATCAAAGAGGCCTCATCACATAGGGATGTCCTCGACAAAAAGGCATGTCCTCAACAAAAGTCCTGTCTTGATAAAACAGGTCTTTCCTCCCCAAACAGTAGGAACGTCATCTGTCCCCATCAAACAAACATGTCCTCATCTACAACAGGATCGTCCCCGATAAACAGGTCTGTCCTCTCGAAACGGAGGGACTGTCCTTGTCAGAAACGGACCTGCTCTCCCGATCTCACTCGGGCAAATAAACACGACATGTGCAATCGATAGGATTAATGTGAAATAGGAAACACAGGACACAGACAGAGACAGACAAACACAGACGCAAAGACACACACACACAGACATCGACACTGACAAGAACAAAGACACCGACACTGACACAGACAAAGACACTGACAATGACACTGACACAGACACAAACACACACAGATGCAAACACACACAGACATCGACACAAACACAAAGACATCTAAACAGACAAAAACAAAGACACCGGCACTGACACTGACACAGACAAAGACACCGACAACAACAATGACACAGACAAAGACACTGACACAGACAAAGGCACTGACACAGACAAAGGCACTGACACTGACACAAACAGAAACTAAGACACAGGCACAAAGACAGACACAAGACACAGACATCGCCACAGACAAAGAAATCGACAAAGCCAAAGCCACCTACGCAGACAAAGACACTGACACTCACAGACAAAGGTACACACACACATACAGAAAAACACAAGAACAAAGGCAGCAGAGAGAGACCGATTAGAAGCCTTTCCGTGAAAATGAGCCACTCAAAGCATTAATTGAACAAGCTCTGCCTCCTACTTCACAGTCATGTTATGCAAAGCGCATAATCCCTACGGCCATTTATGTAGAGCCTTTATGTAAGGCCTCTCAACAACTCTACAGTAGTACATTGCTAACGACAGATAATCTCCAGTGGCTGAATGAAAGAAATCAATTAGACGTCTCAATGGAGCATTGCACAGGCTGCTGACATTTAGTGACAGAAGGCAATTAGGCGGAGCAATAACTCACAACACTCTTACTACTACAGCTGGGACTGGTATTAATTAGACGGGACAGGCAATGCCCACGGGTCCATATCGCAGCGGTACATCAGTAAGGCGCCAAAAAAGAATTAATTTTAATATTTCATTTACAAGAAGATGAGCAAAGCATCGTTAACGTAGCAGCAGCAGCAGCAGCAGCAGCAGCAGCGTGTCACGTGACAAGAAGCAAACGTGCACATTGTAACCTAGAATAAGAGACTATCACAACTGCTTCCAATAGTGCATACAATACACAGATTGTTATGATACATATAGCCTACTAAACTGTGATGATGATGAGTGCTCTGCCTGAAGGCAGGTCTATTGGCTTTTATGCCACCCGGGGATGATACGAGTGAGGTGTTTCCCATTGCCTTCCTCACAGACAATTGTGGGTGAACAACTTGTCCAGGGTCGCTACGCAGTGGCGTGAGGTAGATTCGAACCTGTGAACCTCCGGTTACAAGGCACAAAACATACCCCACACCACCAAGTTAGTGGAGTAATCTTGGTAGTGTACTAGTCCAAGATCTTTCCACCTACTCTGCATCCCACTAAACTGTAAGATGTAAAAAACATGTTGTTTTA
Source organism: Aporrectodea caliginosa (assembly GCA_020284085.1). Lineage (NCBI taxonomy): Eukaryota > Metazoa > Annelida > Clitellata > Crassiclitellata > Lumbricidae > Aporrectodea > Aporrectodea caliginosa. Next base: position 852,997 of record JACEVL010000007.1, read on the forward strand.
CACAATATATATAAATAGTGACAGAAGGTATATATATATATATATATATATTATATATATGTGTGTGTGTATATATATATATCCGGAATGTGTGTGTGTGTATTTGATCTATGTTGTGTGAAGCAGTGACTTAAACATGGTATAGAAACTATACCAATGGAGACTGTCAAGAAGAAAAGTAGAAGAAAACTTGAAAGCAAAGCAACCAACCGTTCTTCTCCACAAGCAAAAACTGTGTTATTTTAATGGCATTATTATAGAGCCTAATGCGTATTGATAGAGGGGCATCCAACCCACGCCATAATGTGGTCAAAAACCAGAGAGCAAGTCCAGTGAAACAGACGGACTGCGGTGAATGGTACAGAAAGTAACGCCTGTATATATATATACTGGGTTACTTATATAGCTCTAATATGTGATGCCACCATCAGTGGTGGTAAAGCAATTACGCAGTAAAAATTTGCTCGAGCTCCACTCATATCCTCTTAGGAGAGACTTGAACAAGCAGAGTTTATTATAGGAAAAGCACTCATCGTATAAGCCACCGCGTTACTTAATGAATGAAGCCGGATCATATCCAACAAGACAGCATGCACCCATGCCTAAGAATCATCTGCTCCCATGCCAATAAAACATCTTCTGAATAAAAGCCAAGACTTACAAGCAGTGTTTCCGTTAACGCCCAAATCGCCGTTTTTACGTCCGTAAAAAACGTCTAAAACGTCCAAATTTGTCGGTGTGATAGCCGAAAGCAATGAGCTACGTCCAAAAAAATTCCGGGTCATGGCGTAAATACGTCCTCTTTTTGAACTCTAACGGAAACACTGCTTACAAGGCACCCAAACAAAATAAACAAGGAGGACTAGCCATTCAGAAACTGCCGAAAAGATTTTAATCTACCAAGTGAATTTGGTCAGGCACATTTTAAAATTTTATTTGTAATTTTAGTGCATTTATTAAGCACCATTATTTAATGAACAAGCTTCCGTTGATGGCATTGTAATTGACTCGAACCCATACTCTCAGTGTTACAAGGCCAGTGCTCTAACCGATCAGCACGTCCCACACTTAAGGGTGTCTATTCAAACCAGTTTCCAACAACCAGTAAGGAACTCGGATGATGTGAGGAAATACACCCAAAGAACCAGCAACAACCAGAACCTTCTCAGGAGTCAATCATGGGGTTCAAAATTTTACGGTTTGGGGACCACCCCATTGTTGCAGACCGCCTCCTACTGGAGATATATTTCCCATTAATTTCAGTCCTACCCACTAATCTCCCCATATGGATGCCAATAAAAACACACCCTGTTCATTGCTACCTTACTCAGACCAATGGTAACTGAACGCGTCATGCACCCAAAACCTTTTAAAATAAATGGCCTGCCAGCATGTTAATATGGAACCCATATGGGACCGATATGGGTAGGGCCCATACGGGTCCCATCAAAGGTTTATGGGCAAGCTGGCAGAGAAGAAGAAACTGGAAAAGAATAAAGTGATGCGTTTAAAACAGAATCCTTCCACCAAGGCCAAGCAGAATGAATTACCTGTTTCTCAAAATCCTTTAGTTTAGTTTTCTGTAAACACAACCAGTGCATTGCCACATCATAACCACAGTCTCGTAACAATAGTAAGTTACACTAACTTACTTACCCTAAGTTAACTTGCCTAAGTTACTTTACCTTACTTACCTAAGTTACATTACCTAAGTTACTAACAGCACATAATTATAGCACAACATCTAAACTAGATCGATGATACAACACTGTCAAAATAAATCACTTATTCATTTTTCAACTTTTATATACAGTAAGTTAACTCTATGAAAAAAATACAGACCACTTTGTCAACATCTTTTCTAGAGTAGATTTGACTCCAAAATTCTGAATGTTTTGCAGCAAACTGTGGACGTATAATAGAGCAGTGAAGAATACAATGGCTCATAAAAAAAGTTGTTGTACGGAATTGCTGAAGAGCCAAACCTGTAGGCCTACATTAGTTTGTTATGTCACCACTGTTATTGCACTTGGAGGAATTCTAAAAATGGATTGTATACAGACTCAGATACGTAACATACTGGTTAACTACTTCACTTAGTTTTACCTATTTTAAGCATTTTATCAGTGCAGATAGGTAGCGCAAAAGCACCAATCGATAGATGTATGCCTTATAGTGTGTTAATGAGACAATTGGAAGCAGGTGTCAAGGTTTTGTAACTGACCTGATGCTTGCTTCTTACTCCATCAGAGAAGCAGAGCTCAGGTGCCAAATGGTGCCATGGCAACAGTTTCCCATGGTAACCATTGCAAGCAGAGAAGCCATTAGCTAATTATAGTACAAGCCTGGGAATGCCAAATCTAATAAAAATCATCCAAGCTAATCTAATTTTAATGCTCCTGTACCATCGTATACACACGAACACGATACTGTCTAACAGGTAAGTACTGACCAATAGCACAGCAGAAACAAAGACAGATGCAAAACACAGATAACAACACAGACAGACAGACAGACAGACAGACAGACAGACAGACAGACAGACAGACAGACAGACAGACAGACAGACAGACGAGACAGACAGACAGACAGACAGACAGACAGACAGACAGACAGACAGACAGACAGACAGACAGAGACAGAGAGATAGTGCATGCTAATACTGATTAGAGCTCTTCAAAATTATTATTATCACGATCATCATAATTATTATCATTATAATTAATATTATTATTATTATTATTATATCATTATTATGCATTTATCAAGCGCAGCTATCTAATGATCAATCCCTGAGCAATTGTAAGTGAAGGCCTTGCTCAACGTCCTTACACAGTAACCATCTCAGAGAAGGCATGAACCCGTACCCTCCACCTTACAATGGTGAGTGCCTTAACCAATCAGCTACCATATCCCACTTCAAGAGGCGCCCGTTTAGTTCTTAGAATGAATGTATGAATGAATAAAAGGCACGTCACCAAATAAACTCAGCAATCACAAGCACAGGGTTGGACTTCCTTAAAGAATGCCTGATGAAAATTCTAATTCAGTGATCCCACATTTAACCAAACCTTAGTACACGATCTCATTAAACTAAACCCAGTTCTGGACATGGTACCCAAAGTAAAGAACAGTACAGGGTACTTTACATAATTATGACTCAGAAAACAATGCTCGTATAAGATGCCCTCAGTGCCATCTAAAACAGATGTTGTTTTATTTTCCAATAAAAAGGGTTCTATACATAAGATGCTCTTTAAATGACCCCATCCTGTCACCTTTCGCAAAATGCCCCACCCTTTTCTCACTTAATATCGCCACAAGAAGGTTCAAAGGCCAGGAACAATAAAATCACAGTCCAAAACAGTTGTCTCTTGGAACAATTAAACTTGAGACGCTGTTAAAAGTTCCAAGTCGTAAAATAAAAACTTGACAAAGTACAGTCACTAACACAAACCAGAAACCTGAAAACTGTACTTCACCTGCTAATAAAAACATGGAACGAAGGGTTCCTTCAACACTGGTGGTGTTCTCTGGCACCAGAAACACAGATCAGTTTATGCTTACAGAAAAGCACATCCAAAACAGCACAACTTCATTTTGCTTTAAGTGATGCAGTGTTATCCCAAGTGAAATAGCATGACTTCAATTTGCTTTGCTTTAAATGACGTGGTGTTATCCCAAGCGAAATAACATGTATTCAAACTTGCTTTGCTTTAAATAATGTGGTGCTATCCCAAGCGAAATAACATGTCTTCAAACTTGCTTTGCTTTAAATAATGTGGTGCTATCCCAAGCGAAATAACATGTCTTCAAACTTGCTTCGCTTTAAATGACGTGGTGTTATCCCAAGCGACACAGCAAGATTTCAATCTAACTTTGAGTGTCAAAGAAATACTCCGAATACCATAACAGAAATTTAGTCTTAGTTCAAATGAAGCACTGATATTCCAAGCAACCAATGATGACTTCAATTTGACTTCACAAGACGCTGCAACGTTCCAAACAACAGGACTTCACTTTGGCTTTAAGTGACGTGGTGTTATTCAAAGCGACACAACCTGACTTCAATTTCACTTCAACTCACAGAGAAATATCTCAATCATTGAACAAAACTCTTAGCAGACTTCAACCGATGCAGCGATATTCCAAGCGACAAAAGACGACTTCCTTTTGACTTCACATTCCAAGAAGCACCACATTGAGACTTCCTTTTGACTTCCAGCGACGTGTTAATAATCCAACGAAACAAGAAACTTAACGACGCAAAACGATCCGGTGTCGTCTTGCAACGTGTTAGTTCAGTCGGTGAGATCAAGGCATTCGGAAAGCGTGAAGGACAGAAGTCCTCCCTGATCGCGGCTTTAGCACGCAAGTAGTCTCGCGACAAGCCATGGATCCATGAACATATCGATAAACCCGCGTGGTCTAATTCAATATTTGCGCCGACCATCACGTGTCGTACAGAACAGATAGCAGAGACTGTGTCAATACGGGAGCCGAACAGCAGGATGACTCCCAGGTATACCTAGCGAGGCCGAGTGTCACGGGTGGGGGTTGGACAGGGATAAACGCCAAAGTGCGACAGACCCGTACAACAAAACTAGACCCGGTGCAGTCGAAAAGCTCCCGGGGACAACTCATTGCGCTCAATGCAACAAGAGCTGGCTTTCGTAAACGTGTGCTGATCCAATTTGACAGATGCATGTATGACACGTATGCATGTATATGCACACATATACCTAGCTATAGCATCGTTTAAGAACCGCAAAGGGGTGCTAAAAGGGCATAAGGGCCTCACATCCAGGCACACGCTTACATAGTATGTATATCAGCGAGTGAGTGACTGAGTGAGTGAGTCATCTTTCTTCGAGATGTTTGGTCGACCCTCCGATGTTTGGTCGACCCTCCGATCTAGGGACCTACGTATACGCCATCTGCAGTCGATTAACTTTCATCTCGACGAATATGTCGACCTATACCACTCAGAGGTGACCATTAGCTGTTCTATGCTGACCCGTCCTCTCGATGGATAGCTAGCCTGGCGCATCGACCTATATTGGGTGGACACAGCGTAGCACAGCTAAAGTTGTACTGACGTGCGTCATCTACCACCAACGAGGGACCGCTGAGCGGCGCCGTTATCGTGTACCGCGAACGCCACCGTCTATCGTCGCTCGACGCTATTAACGCAACTTGGTTCAGAAACTCTAGACATGATGTCACCTGTCTGTGCTCTACGTGTATGTGGGGGTCAGTCAATGCTGACTCTTGTAGTTTTCTGTGCATCGTTTTGCTTACTGGTAAAATAACCGTACTTAATGACATTTAGAATATGATTTAGGCTAGTGTAGAGAGCGCCTCTGATTACTTTTATGTGAACGGAGCTATATAATTTTCCAATTACAATTGAAAACACACGTCCACTGCCTATACTTATATAGATATACCTCTTTTTCATGTAACTCATACCCTTAACACCAAAATAGCATAGCATTCCATAACATATAACACCATAACATGAGCTTTAACTTATGTAATGCAAATGACACACTTAATGCACCTCAACCGCCATTTGCTATACATTTTCTACATAATCAGTTATACAAAACATGTACGCTGGACATCCTGATTTCAAAGTCCTCCTTTAACGCTCAAAAGATACAGCTATAGCTTTGAGTCAGTCAATAACCTATATAATATCTTTTAATTTCCTTAACTTTATTTTATTATTTTCCTTATTTAATGCTTTCAATTACGTGCATCTATAAACAGTTTAAAGAGACTAAAAATCGTTTTGCCATCTGAATGTCAGTGGTAATGGGGCAGCCATGCATCAAGTAGCTATGTTGACCTTTAAAGACTGACCCTTAAGGGTTGTCAACAGAAAACTTTAGCAGTTTATATCATTATTGCATTCTGCTTATAATTTCTGTTGTTGTTGAATCAGTAATTAACAGCTTCAATTGAAATTAATTAAATTCCTAAAACTACATGGAAAACTTTAAACCTGACCTCGTGTTTTCAAAGTGTTTGCTTCCAACGATTCTCATAGTAGGAATTTAATACTAGATTAACTGCATTATTGAACTACATACAAATTACTGAACGTCCTGTTTTCACTGTCCTATAGCTTGTACTAATCTGGAAACATGTTTGCAGTTCTTTCATCAAGTAAACGATCACACACTGAATGCCGTGTAATGGGGCAAATTGGTATTTAATCAAGCCAATAATTTCCGTTTGTTTTACAAGCTAGACCCATTTTATTCCGATATTTGGCAGGCAGAGGCAAGCGTTTGGTGGTACAGGACTTTCAGTAATGGCTAACGGAATCATTTTGTCATTTCATCACCAGTACAGACTCAGGACAGAAATTTAATTTGAACAGATTCAATAGAATTTATAAGATATAACAGCACCTGTACCAAAGACAAATTGGTAAATGTCTGCCTTGAATCTCAGAGTTAAAAGATTTGAGAATTTCATGTGAATTGGTCTTTAATAATAATAATAATAATAATAATAATAATAATAATAATAATAATAATAATAATAGACAAATTACATCAGCTAGTAATATCTAAGTCCCGGAGGGATCCTGTATACCTCGGGGCAAAAAAAAATAAAAAATAATAATAATAAATACGATTGATATAGCACCGTAGCACAGCCGAGGCCGAAGAAAGGGCGCTGTACACGAGTGGGTTTTCAGACTAATCCGAACACTACCAAAAAGCTCGAAAATATCTTAACTATCTGTTTTATCTTTACTAACTCGATAATTCACCTGTCCTTCCTTTTCCTCCTCTGAGCAGTGAATAATTTCAAGAAATTTGAATTTCCGTGGCACTTACAAGTATGTCAAAGGTCGGAAGGTCTCCGCTGTCCTCATCCACCGCTGTCAGTACTGCATCTTCCGTTTCCACGTGAGAAACACGTCCCCGGCCAGAGTCCATGTCCTCTGCACAAGTCCCTCGTTCGGAGGCCACACCAGCACCGACTTTTGCATTGTTGTTAATTTCATGGGCGTCATCCGAATCCATGTCCTCATCATCGATCTTGACTAGCTCGGCCCTCTGGTGACAGACGTCAAGTCCATCAACCATCGTGACGAGACCCGGACTTGACATGGCGCCTGGAGAACTGAGCGCCGGACTAGACTTTCCGACGACCGACTTTCCGATTTCGTTCGGATTCGGGGAGCTGGAAAATCCCTCGAAAAAGTTACTGCGGGCGTTTTTGAGCTGAGGCATGCAGTTGGTTGACGGGTCTGCAATCCTAAGGCTCCAAGTCCTCGTAGAACCTCCACTCGAAGGAATATCGTCGGCCTTGAGGATAAGATTCAGCACAGCTGTCGATTTCTGACTTCCTGTTGGCTGCCTCACTTCAAAACTCGGAATATCTAGAAATAAAGAAATGAAATTTGCTATTATAATCGTCATCAGTTCCTGAAGCAAGCCATTTGGCGGAGATGGGTAGAAATAAATGATCTCCATTGTCTGCGGTCATTTTGTCAAGTCCATTGCTCCCTTGTGTTAGCCCAAGTGATGCTAAGTCTGCGTTTATATTATCTATCCACGTATATAATAGTTCTGGTGAATTACGCAACTGAGAGAGGCAAAACTGTTCTGTGTAAAACCTACAAGTACTACAACATAACCAGAAACTTTTTAAAACCATGTCTTTGGCGTTCCCATCAGGAACTGGTTCTAATTGGGTTGTGTTTCAATGAGTTTAGTTTCATCTGAGGTGAATGAAATTTGTAATCCATGTGTTTGACCAGGTTATATAAGAATTTGTGCTACAATGACGCAGATTATAACGAGTCTTTACTGTAAGTTAAAGTAATGGCGACTTAATTTTCTTAGCCTCGGCATATAGTCAGTCCTCCCTATATATACCGTCTGACTCTCTCATCGTTGTTGATATAACCATTTTCTAAGGCCTAGATTCGCTAGAGTCCGCTAGGCAACAGAACTTTTGTTTTCTGTCCTTAAAGGGAATTGACCCCCATTCCCTCCACTCCCCGTTCCTCTGGGTTGACAGTCCAGCTATCCTACCCTAAATAGACTATAATCCCACGAGGTATAATAACGTCCCAGACCGATTTTTTATTTACATTATTTTGAACCATGAAACTGAAGATAGAAAGGAGGATGGAGACGCAACATCATCCTCGTCCAGGGGAAGCAGCGCTGCAGCTGCCAGACAGATGGTCGCCCGCCGAGTCAACACTGTCATGTCTGAACCACTGGATCAGTCTCCGTGCTAGTCTGGCTGTATGCGTCCTTGTATGTGCAGGTGTTTGTGTGTATATGCGTATGTGTGTGTGTGCGGTGTGCCAAGGTGTACGTCTGTGTGTGTAAGCATGCACGCAGGTGTGTTTAATGTGTATATGCATGTGTATGGGCAATGTGCAAGGCTATGTGTTTTACGTACGTGAGTGTGTTTGTGTGTGTGTGTAAGTATGCCTCCCGGTGTGTGTGTGTGTTTGTGTGTATGTGTGCGCAGGGGCTTCTATCCCTATACAGGGCGGGCGCAAGTTGAGCCCAGTGAAAAACAGGGGGGGAAGTGTTTATTTCAATTTTTATCACACTTTCTACACGTTACAGAGTCTTCACTTATAGTCCTATGAAAGCCCCACTTTTCATGTAGGCCCCTATAAATGTATAAATTAGTGTGAACCGGTGACATCGTCCGATTAAGTCGCTCGATTTTGTTACCACACTATTTTAATGTATGTATGTAGGCTATGTATGTATGAGCACTTGTTATAGAGCCCCTTCAAGATTTCTACTCAGAGGTGCTCCCGACTACAGCGCGGACACTGAATGTGTTAATGTGTTATGGAGTTCTCGCAATTATTCGCGCGACATTATCTACTAAATTCACACGCGTTGACTCGCATGCTTAAAATTGAACAACTCTACTGGTAATCCTCCATTTTAGGTGCTTTAATTATTATTATTATTTTTGCATTGGTAGGCTATCCATTGTAGGCTATATTGTCAATTTAAAATGGAAGCTTGATTGAAGAAAGTAATTGTTTGCCTAAATGGAAGCTGGATTGATGAAAGAAATCTTTCGCATAAATAGAAGTTGGATTGATAATATTTTAGCAGACGAAACCTATGAATATGAGACACATTTATCTAATCAAAAATTAGCTAAAACCAGTGCTTTTTCCTAGAAAAAAGGTTCCTGAACTCAAAAAATTCAGAACAAATAAATTATTATAGGGACATATTTTATGATAATATTTCTATTTCATATAATATCAATAAACACTGAAAGCACTGGAATTAAATTAAAATATCTACATCATTTTAATTATTTTTTTATTAAAAATTAAATTAACTAAATTACTTTTAATAGCTGAAAAAAGGTCCCGGAACGCCGCTCCGGCTGAAAAAGCACTGGCTAGAACTCACGTCGGCAATATGGGATCTGAGAGAGAGGGGAGGCCTGGCCCGGGAGGGGGGGAAAGGGAGGGATTGAGCCCGGTGGTTTAGGGGGGATAGAAGCCACTTGTGTGTGTGCAAGCAATATGTAAGTATGTCTCTCGGTGTGTGTGTGTGTGTGTGTGTGTGTGTGTGTGTGTGTGTGTGTGTGTGTGTGTGTGTGTGTGTGTGTGTGGGTGTGTGTGTGTGTGTGTCTTATAAGCCCTGGTGCGCTCTTGGGTTCACCCTAATTATACAAGGCGTTGACTGATGCAAATGAAAGACACATTTAGAATATCATCACCCCTACTGAATAATTCTAACATCTTCTAACCCAAGTTTATAAATAAGTCAAAAACAGTCCAAGCCAAGACTGATTTACAGAAGCAAACAGAAAGGCACACAGACACACACATACATACACAAACAGATCCACACATACAGACTATAAGACAGATATAGAAACAGACAGAGACGTAAACCGAGAGAAAAACAGATAGATAGGTAGAAAGACATACTTAGAGACATACAGAAAGAGAGACAGACACAACCACAGGTGCTGTGTCTAATCAGTCCAGGTAACCAATCTACAGGTCCCTCTCTCTCTCGCTCTCTCCAAGGAGGGTTCACCCATTTGGCTCTGCCCCAGATAATTGAAAAGCCATGCTAATTGCACTTCGCATATCACTTTGGACAACTCGGTTTCTCATTATCCAATGGACTGACTCACTGCTTGAAGTTTGCAACACAAACTTAAAGCATATTTCAAGGCGAGTGGTCTCACTAAATCTGGGATGTCAAACCTTTTTTAATGAGGGGCTAGTGGCAATATTTTCCAGCTCAAGTGGCGGGCCATGGGGCCGAAGACCCTGAGCAAAATGGGGGTAGCATTCTGTAAGGGGGCTCGGTGAACCTGTCCCAGAAATTTTTTCAAAACTAAATCTTAAATAGTGCATTTTTTAGCACACAAACAGTCAAATTAGGCGTCTAAAATCTTAATTTTTATCTTCATTATCAGTCACGAACATTACATAAAACTCGTTAAGCCTTAATTCTAAAGTCAGTGTATTCTAGTATGTAGGGGCCTATGTATGTATGTATGAGCACTTGTTATAGCGCCCCTTCAAGATTTCTACTCAGAGGCGCTCCCGACTACAGCGCGGACACTGAATCGGAATTTCACGCCGAAGCGCCTGAGCAATTGCTAGTGAAGGACTTGCCCAGGGTCCCTACGCGGCGGCTTGATGTGGATTCGAACCCGCAACCCTCAGGCTGCAAGGCACCGAACATACCCCTACACCACCGCCCCACTATTATAGTTTCTAGGTATTGCACATAAAGAACTCCCATTTATCTTATTCTGATACTCAGAACAAGTCCGTGTCAAACAGACTCGCTATAACAAGCTCGCAGTAAAAAAATTAATGAAATTATGTAGTCATTATGCAAGGCTCTGCGGGCCAGAAAAACGTCAGCGGGCCAGAAATGGCCGGTTCTTTGACACATTGACTACATAAATTAAAACACGTATGACCATCTTTTTATGAACTTCGAGGTAAAGGACTGAACGAATGAGTGAATAAATGACTTGTAGTTAATCTTCGCTGGACAAGCTTAAGAGATAATTATGTCAAAGCTAGTAGTCTCAAGAGATCAACTAACATAATTATCGAATGACCTATGAAGACAAGATAGTCCCTTAATAACGCTAGACGTGAGACAGTTATGGGTATGAAGTGTTAGCGACTTAATTTTCTTAGCCTTGGCATATGAGGGCGGGTGGCCAGTCCCCTCCCTCAATGTCTAATCTTCCGACCGACAGTGTACGGTCACTCATTATAACTGACTTGGCTGAGGCGCAGGTGGGGCAGAAATCTGAACCAACTTTCTGGCCTGGCAAGGATTTGAACAACTACATCTCGAATGACAGTACAGCAGGCTAAGCACTACACTATCCAGCGCCCCTATGAACTTTCAGTTAAATGAATGATTAAATCAATCAATCAATCAATCAGAAAAATGAGTGATCACATGACCAGTAAATGTAAAGGCAACCGGAGCATTGTTTCATGACTAACGAACTAAACATTCTTCTCAGTTGTCAAGTAAGTACATACTACTGCAAACAACCAAAATATTGCGCTATATAATGTTCTGCCAAAGTACGTTACTGAGAGGCAAAAATTTACTTGTGTAAACACTAAACCATCAGATATTTCGCAATTAAATTGTCTAAACGCACTATCAATATAAATAACCCGAAAGAAATACCCTGATATATACAGAGTACACGGTACACGTACACGGTACACGTACACAAAGTGGTACATACATTTGTTTCTGGTCTTTCGAACAAATTGCCCACTTAGACTTCAAAGTGACCGTTGATCAACGCCTCGTCGTTTACCACAACAGCACTATGTAAGTCTCTAGATTATATTAGATTACACACATGCACAGGCTACATTCAACTCTACAAATCTACCAGTAAGCTGCAGATACAGTGAAAGAAATAAACCAGAAGAACTCCAGAAAGCAGAGAGAGAAGAAGCGCAACAGAGACCACGGCTCAGTATTTCACAGACATCATCCTAATATATCAGATGACAGTTGAAAAGGAGCGGAGGAGGAGACACGCTGGGAGGATCTGGACCCACCGTGGTACGTACCAGTCCGGGGAAGACATCCAGATCCCACCCAAACTACAGGGAGGCCCTAGGACGGAAGACGAAGGGCAGATGAAACGCAGAGCAAGCTCCCATGGAGGCAAGGAAAGGGTGACGAAAGCCAGTGGCCATTCACCACGCCTTTGAAGACTAAGGGTCCCATCACCGTGTCCTGCAGTGGGTCTGGGATCTCATCTAAACTCCATAGGGATTCAACCCAATATAAAACTCTATGACGTGTTTTCGTTTGCCGATAGATTCTGAATTTCTTACCATTAATAAAACACCCGTTGACACACATCTGGTTTACCCTTGAGGTGTCTAATGGGGGTGTGGAACGTTTCTAAATAGGAGGGTTTCATTGGTATTTGGGAGTGCCATCAGCCCACCGACAATTCTCCTTTTGCAATTGAATTCCAACCGACAGAATACAATTCTGATAGAGCATGATAGATTTGTTGTCCTTTTACTGAATATCATATTACGATATTTCCGTGGTAGTAAGTTGGAAAGTTGACAGTGGTCGGGATTCAAATCCCTGCTAGGGCAGAAATACGTTTCGTGATTTCGGTTCCACTGGCGCCCCATAGCGAACTTGGATAAAATTGAATGCACTTACCACACACCGTCGATGGGATGATCAGGCGGCCAGGGAGAAGGGAGACCACCCACCCTCATACGCCCACGCTAAGAAAATAAAGTCGCTAATAAATATCATACCCATGCATGGCTGGAGATAATGGAGTGTGTTAATGCGTGTTTGCTGTTTTTGTTGGTGCTAGGTGTGTGTGTGTGTGTGTGTGTGTGTGTGTGTCTGTCTGTGTGTGTCTGTGTGTATGCGCGTGCGTGTCTTGAGGTCATTTTAATGTACTGCTAAGTGCTAACCATTCTGAATGCTGTCTTTGCTTCATACTCCGATAAAGTCTGCACTCTGCAGCATGAAACGTTTTTGTAGATCCCCTATATGAGAAAACCGAACCACAACGGCAATAGGCAAAAGCACTTCAGGAACAGCGTGAGAAAAAAAGATCGCAAGAGACTTCCACCGCAACAAAAAAACGCAATTCACGGAAACAAAAAACTGAAGAACCAGGCACCAAAGCCAAACTCGCCGCCTCTTAGCAGACCCTGGATGATGATGCGGCAGAAGGCACGATCCCACCCACCCATCCATCCACTCATCCTCCCATCCGTCCATCCATCCACTCATCCATCCATCCATCCATCCAGTAAGCCGGCCTCCTGCCAACACGCAATCAACGCTTGGCGATTACCCGATATCACCTTTGTCATTACCACGAATTGCCTGCAGCAACCTCGTCTTAGCCTTTCTGCTATACTCCAAGCAATACATAGGCCTACATATTATATATACATCACAGTTATATACATTTACTGGTACATAAATTTGCTTTATATATATATATAATTTATATATATATATATATATATATATATATATATATATATATATATATATATATATATATATATATATATATATATTGTTCGCTGTCAGAAATACAGGTGTGCCAATATTGCATCTGTATATATTAAACTTATTTGGTGGATAATTGTATGAAAGTTGTAAAAACACTTTCCTTACTGTTTGCTGTAAAGGAGTTGGTACACAATGCTGAACTATTTCTCATGATATAACTGTATTGAGTGGCAGAATTAAGAGTCTTATGTTCACCGATTTAGCATACATCTGTCTCTACTTTATTTTTCGTTTCTGTATTTTTACCCCTGTGCTGGCTGATTAAATGTGCATATGCATACCTTATTTATAGTTTTTATACAGTTCTCTTTTGATTCATGTAGTAATATATATATATATATACCTATATTATCTATATAAATATATATATATGTATATAATATATAGTACATGAACGTAATTATAATGGGTTCCGATTTAGATATACAAGTACATGAATCATATATATATATATACATACAATACATACATGGACGCTACTGCTTCGAAAATCAATCAACAGAGAACTGTAATCTAAATATTTCTGCACATAGTCCTTCCACAAATAGCCGAGCGTCTGCCTCTCATGTTTCTTTGAAGGACTACAAAGCAGCAGACAGGATCGATTCGATTGGTCGGTGGGTCTGCTGTGGTTGTGGGTAGTACAAAAATGGGTTCCAATTTAGATGACAGAATAAGTAGGCCAGAGCAGGTTATCCTTGCTTTACAGCAACACAAGTTTCCGACATGCGCCGTCATTTTTTCCTTCGAGTAATTTGGCTGTAAGGACACCCATGGGACTAGTTTTAAACGAATCACATAACCGTCCCTCAACAGCATATTACGTATTATATGACTGCCCGACTGTTTATCTGAGTAAGGTCACTATAGCAGACTGACTGACTGACTGACTGAGAGATAAATGAATAATGAATTAATCAATGCTTCACTGAATATCTGACTGAATGGTGGAATGAATGATGGAATGAATAACAAGCTTAAGAAAGTTCTTCATAAATGAATGAATGAACAATTCACTCATTGAATGACTGACTGATTCTCTGACCGATTATAATAGTGAATGATTGATTGAATGAATGAATGAATGAATGAATGAGAGGTAAATGAATAATGAATTAATGAATTTAAGTAAGTAAGTATCTTCTTTTCCTTCTTTTGGTTCTCTGCCTTGCTAGGCAGTTTCGTACGTCCAATTTCGCCATTCATCACGTTTTCTGGCTCTTTCCTTCAGTTTGCTGTAGTCCTCCTCCATCATCCAAGTATATCCTTTATTGTACCTTCATTATACCAATTGCTAACTGCATTTTTTACAGGATAATCGCATAAGTTATGTATTAGGTGAACCTAACATATCATAAAAGTGTTGGTGCATCAACTATCCTCGGCAATAAACGCCTGTGTATATCATCCGCATTATAAATGTTTTATAGGCCAAACTGTCTGCTTGTGGTAGTACTCCATTATGGGCTCTTGGGTGCAGTAAGTATGGAATGAGAATGATTCACTGAACAGCTGACTGACTGAATGACGGAATGAATAACAAACTTAAGAAAGTTCTGCATGAATGAACGAATGAACAATTCACTCACTGAATGAATGACTGATTCTCTGAACGATTATAATAGTGAATGATTGATGGAATGAGCGAATGAATAAATGAATGACAGACTGGGCTTGGAGAAGCCATGACCTACAGATGACCCAGATCTAAAAGTCTTTTCAAATAGTAGGCCTTGCAGAAAAGGCTATGGAGTGTGCTTCTGTGTGTGTGAGTGTGTTCATGTGTGTTTGCTTATGTGTGTATCTATGTGTGTGTGTGTGTGTGTGTGTCTGTGTGTGTGTGTGTGTGTCTGTGTGAGTGTATTTTGTTGTAGCTGTTGTTGTTCTGATGTGTGCATGTTTGCGTAGGCGTCCCTATTCCCTAACAGCATTTGCTCAATTGCTTATTAAAAACATATATACAATACATTAGACCTATTGATTGATCCATGTTACTAACACATTATACATTCATACATATACACGATATATTCCTTGTTCATTGGTTATACATATATGCATATATATATATATCATATATGCATGCATATATGCATGTAATAAATGTACATTGCCATATCATATTGGATGCATTTATAGCATACATACATAACACAAATAGGCTAGCATCATATACAGTGTCTGTGTGTGTATTTGTATTTATGTCAGTGAATATATACATATAATGTCATATATATATATAATATATATATATATTCATATATCTGCTATATATTTATGTGCAAGTAGCTGTATATAAGCATCTATATAATGTAATATAAGCATTTATATGTTGTAATCAGACACTGGAAATAAATGTGGACTTATATCTTATATGTCTGTATCATTCCACTAAATATATATCCCTCACAAAAACTCTGTATATACATATACATTTATTTGTATGTGTTTGTGTGTATGTTGTATATATATATATATATATAAATATATATAAATATAAATATGTATGTGTACGTACCCGTACTTGATTTGAATCGTCAGAGACAAATGGACGTATTTTTAGCCATCGATGGCTCAATATAGAGTGCCGTTCGTCTGGCTGGGTCTGATGGACCTGGAGCCAGACAGACCCAATAATCTCAATGGCCTCCGAATTTATGGCCAAATTAAATTGGTTTCGCACGAAGACGATCCGACCAGAAAGTCCCTCAACTGACTTTTTTTTCTCTGTGGCAATCTACAGACACCCGATCTCCTCCTCCACCCATCCTCCATCTCCTCTGGCTCCTTCTCTGTCTCCTCTGGCTCCTTCTCTGTCTCCTCTGGCTCCTTCTCTGTCTCCTCTGGCTCCTTCTCTGTCTCCTCTGGCTCCTTCTCTGGCTCCTTCTCTGTCTCCTCTGGCTCCTTCTCTGTCTCCTCTGGCTCCTTCTCTGTCTCCTCTGGCTCCTTCTCTGTCTCCTCTGGCTCCTTCTCTGTCTCCTCTGGCTCCTTCTCTGTCTCCTCTGGCTCCTTCTCTGTCTCCTCTGGCTCCTTCTCTGTCTCCTCTGGCTCCTTCTCTGTCTCCTCTCCTTCTCTGTCTCCTCTGTCTCCTTCTCTGTCTCCTCTGGCTCCTTCTCTGTCTCCTCTGGCTCCTTCTCTCTCTCCTTCTCTGTCTCCTCTGGCTCCTTCTCTGTCTCCTCTGGCTCCTTCTCTATCTCCTTCTCTGTCTCCTCTGGCTCCTTCTCTCTCTCCTCTGGCTCCTTCTCTGTCTCCTATGGCTCCTTCTCTATCTCCTTCTCTGTCTCCTCTGGCTCCTTCTCTGTCTCCTCTGGCACCTTCTCTGTCTCCTTCTCTGTCTCCGCTGGCTCCTTCTCTGTCTCCTCTGGCTCCTTCTCTGTCTCCTCCTCATCCTTTACATTCTTCTCCACAGCCTCCTTCACTTCCTCCATTTCCTCATCCTTCATTCTTAGTCATTCTTCTTTACTTCCTCCTCCTCCTCCTACTCCTATTTATCATCCTTTACTTCCTGTTCCTCCTTCACTTTCTTCGAACTTCCTCCTCTTCTTTCTTTCACTCCTTCTCCTACCCGCCTCATCCTTCCTTGCTTTGTCCTCCTTTTTCCTCCACTTCCTCATCCTATACTACATTTTCCTCCTCCGTCACTTCCTTCTCTTTGCCTCATCCTCCTTTACATCATCCTCCCATCTCCCTTCAATCCATCCTCCTCCACCACCACTACCACCACAACAACCACCACCACCACAACCACCACCACCACAACCACCACCACCACAACCACCGGATGCTTCTCTCTCACTTCTACCCTACCCCAACAAATTAACTACTCCTCATCAAAACGCCCCGTCCAAGGGTCATAGGTACAACCTGCTCCGTGGGCTGAAAACTTGTACCCCACCAAGGACCTCTGGTATAAGGGCAAAGCTTTGCCCTTATACCAGAGGTCCTTGACCCCACCCAATGACCCTAAAACTGGACCTGACTCGTTGGACATCGACCCGCCCTGAAATTAGGCATTCGTCCTCCGACCCCAGGCTATCCTATTGCCCCCAGTAATTTGGCAGCGGAAAAAGTCAGGAGAACGGAGGCAACGAACGAAATAAACCGTAAAAATTATGTCCACATTATGCAAATATATGTAAATATCAAGACAATATACACATTGCCTGTAAGGTATAGCTCTCGACAAAGGCATACCAAGATAACCCTGGATAGATAATACAAATGAGGACAAAACATCACTTTGACTAACACTAAGGAGAGCAGTGGATTTGACAAAAGACCGAGGACAATGGAGATCATTTATTCCTACCCATCCTACACATACGTGCACGTCAAAAGTATATGAGCTTCAAGAATAAATTGACATCACATTATTGAGTCATAATGCAGACCGAGCTCGTCACAAAGCAAAGAAAAGTTGAGGAGAGGACAGCAATAAGCAAACAGTGACGAACTGTACGCCGAACGAGCCAACACAAAACTCCAAACACGAATACAATGCAGAGTAAACTTTCAATTAAGTAAACACGGTAAGCTTTCAAAGGCTTCTAACAAAACCTTACGTGCAGAACGGATACTGTCTATAAACCCAGCATAGAAGAAACTAGTCTGTCGTGCATTGATGGTTCTATTTGCTATAGTAAAGAGGTCATTTGGTTGGTGATAATGGGTGCCTTGTGTAGACCTTTGAAAAGGTTTTCTCTCGTAAATTTCACAGGTCATGGGATTAATATTAACTTCTCTGTTGTTAAACAGCACGAACTTTCAGACAACAAACCTGTGAGTGACGACCAAAAGGTAACCAAGGGTAGCCAAAAGAAATAAATAACTTGTAGTCTGAACAGGTAACTAAACAGAAGCCAGAAAAGGTAACCAAGTTGTAGCCAGAAAGGTAAATAAATTGTAGCGAGAAAAGGTAAAGAAACTAGTCAGAACGGGTAAGAAAATTATAACCTTCAAGGTAATCAAACTGTTAATCAAATAGTGACCTCTAATCTACCAGAAGAGGTAGAGGTAACTCAGTGGCATAAAAACATAAAAGTTGCTAAAATATCTGACCAAAAAATATTGTGTTTTACATGAAGAAGTAGAGCAGTCCTTCCATCTAGCTATGTCAAGAGGCAGCCATGGGTATGACTTAGCGACTTCATTTTCTTAGCCTCAGCATATGAAGGTGGTTAGCCAGTCGCCGTCTCATCTTCCCACTAACAGTGTGCAGTCAGTGTACTCATTATAGCCGAGTTCGCTAGGGGGCACAAGTGGAGCCGAAATCTCGAAACAAACTTCTGCCCAGGCGGAGATCTGAACCCCAATCTTTAGGTTAGCAGTCCAACACATTAACCACTAGACCATGAATCCTCTATGACAAAAGCATTGCTCGCGTTTAAATTCTCGGAATGAACTATTTGCCATTTCCATACCTTCAGTCGCCTTCTTAATCGACCTGCATCAATTAGTCCGATTTATCGATCTATTTAGGTCAGTCTGACCCAGATATCACAATCGGAGTCACGTGGCTGGGCCAGATTCCGGTTCATCAAGCGACAGAGGTAGAGTTAACGAGATCAAGAAATCAATGACTTCCGGCCGCACTGACCTAATCGACGACGAACGAACGAACGGACGGACGGCGGGAAGAGGAATATCGAATGGCCCTGGTTCCTCAAACACGTCCATCGATCAGCACACACACCTGCAGAGACCGACCGCTCGGTTGCAGAGGCTGCTGAAGGATGAGGAGGAGGAGGAGGAGGAGAGGCGGCTACTGACCGATGATGCTACACGCATCCATCGCGGAAAAATCCCTCCAAGCCAACTTCATAAAGCACTTGCCGACAGCCGCCACCGCTGGGCTGTCCAAGGCCAGCGCCGCGCGACGGAGGCAAATGTCCTTCGGATATAAAGAAGCCTCTCACAAAGCACTCATCTTACCAGACCCTGGCAACTGCTGATGCGGCTGCTGCTGCTGCTGGTGAAGTGGCGACGTCTGTGGCCGAAGCGGGAAACGAGTTTGCACTCTCGGCCGATGACGCAGGAGGCCACAGATGCATGGCACCAGCACGGCGTCTGGCGGACCAAACTCCCCAATTTCTGTGGCACCAACCGTAGAAGTAAATCTTGCGGAGATAACGTCGGCAGCGGGTCTCAGAGAAGGACAGACGGATGGACTGCACGACTTAGCTACAGACTGAGAGGCTGACGATGGGTGGGGACGGATGGGTGGGTGGGGGCTTAACCCCAGACACAAACAGAGAAATAAAAGAGACACACTAAAAACAGAGAGATAGACAGGTAGACGGACGGTCAGATAGATACATGCACTGACAAGCATATAGACATGAAGAAGCCAGACAGGCACAGTGAGGCACTCCAGGAAAAGGCAGGCAGACAGACCGACATACAGGCAGACAGACGGGCAGACCGCAGACGGACAGACACGCTAATGCTCAGTTACAGACTGGAGGGCAAGATATAAATGAAATGGAGACAATCTAGACTTATTTGCAACTGTATCACGATCTCGCATTTCACACACACACAGTCACAGACACACATGCACACACATTATATCTGCCCCAGGCAGGAATTTGAATCCAGACTTCTGTGTTCACAGAGTAGCGTGCTAACAACTAGACTATAGTGCAACCTCTGAACACTACCACAAGGTCGTTCCTATAGTAAATGGGCTTCTTCCAAGTGGGATACCAAGCATATCCCGAAGGGCCGAAGATGTGGGCATGTAGTTAGGGTTTAACTATGCTCGGAGTATATTTAGAGTGCCACTGAAGAGAAACTATAGACACAAATCCAAAATCAATCCACCAGGTCCAGCGGGTCGGGTCAAAGTTTGCCGACCCGTATCTCGGAGTGTAATTGACCAGACAATTTTTATGTGTTTGCACATGTCTTATGTGGCCCAACAAGTGGGCCAAATTTCATGCAAATCCTAGTCCGTCAAGTCAATTGTGGTTGTAAACTTGGTTGATTTGACACGGTATTACTCAATATAAGCAGTAACCTCCAAATTAATAAAGCTCTACTTTAAAGCTAAGTGCAGGGCAACAGCTTAATCATGAGGGTTGCGTCGTATCACAGGGCTTGTCCAGAGATGGGTAAAAGTAGAGGCAACTCACTTGTTTTCTACAGAAACACATCAGAAGCATCTTTTCTCCAGTTCAAAGGATCTTTCTCCAATGAACACACGCAACCACGGTAACCACCACAGCAAACCAACAATATAGAGTTTTATAGACACTTTCAGCTGAAATTGATACACTTGAGACCCTTGTTCTGTTCTTGTTCTGAATCCGCTCTGATCGGCTCATTAACATGCACCGGGCAAGTGTAAGAATTAATTGCAACAATTCAACCGCTCTTTGTACACTTAGAGATAAGCCAAAAAACATGTTCAGCTTATCTGATGTCACACCTTCTTCATACCTGTCCGATAACGACCAAGAGATGTCACTGGGCCATGATAAGCAAATATCGTATATCCACAAACATATGTATATACACACATACATACACAAACACGTAACCAAATCTACACTGCACATGCATAAGTACACATGATACACATATACGTACCTACAAACATATATATACCGATACAGATGAATATATGCACAAACATGTACATACAAACATATACATAAACAAATATATGTACATGTATACATGGACTATGGTCACATATAGACATATAAATGCATAATAATAATAATAATAATAATAATGATAATGATAATGATAATGATAATAATAATAATAATAATAATAATATTAATAATAATAACGCCATTGCCTTTCAAGGCAACTTTGCTCTGATCTTGACAAGTTCTATATATTTTTTATCCATCTAGATTAACTTGCGGAAATCTTGCTTGATTGCTTGATTACTTGCTTGCTTGCTTGCTTGCTTGAGCCACAGGCTAAATTGTCAAATCTTGCGACGACTAGTTCGATCACTTACAAATCATTCAATCGTCGTGAAACTTGGCAGGTAGACTCGCCCTCGCACACACTTCATTCTATCAAAATATCAGCTCCCCCAAAAAAGGCTAGCTTATAGAATCGGGGACTAAACTTTTCGAATCGGGGAATCCCCTTTTCCGATACGGAGCGCTGTCATTGGCCAGCGTTGTGATTGGCTGCAACAATAACGGGTGCGGTGCCTGATTACACGGACGCTATGTTGTAAAATGCTATATATTTGTAGAGGTAACTGCTTAATATGACGGATTATAGGATACTAGATGGATATAGTAAAAAACTTTGTTTTTACTATTGGTTCTTTTTATCCATCTAGTTTAACTTGCAGGAATCTTGATTGATTGCTTGCTTGCTTGAGTCACAGGCTAAATAGTCAAATCTTGCGACGACTAGTTCGATCACTTACAATCATTCAATCGTCGTGAAACTTGGCAGACAGACTCGCCCGCGCACACACTTCATTCTATCAAAATTTCAGCTCCCCAAAAAGAGGCTAGCTTATAGAATCGGGGACTAAACTTTTCGAATCGGGAATCCCCTTTTCCGATACGCACCGTTGTGATTGGCCAGCGTTGTGATTGGCTGCAACAATAATGGGTGCGCTGCCTCGTTAAGCGTGCTATGTTGTAAAATGAACGCGGACTATTTTCAGAGTACACGTTATAGGATACTAGATGGATATAGTAAAAACTTTGTTTTTACTATTGGTTCTTTTTATTTTATCTGGATCATTTTTTTTTATTCCTGAGGGATCGAAGATACCTCGGGCAATAATAATAATAATAATAATAATAATAATAATAATAATAATAATAATAATAATAATAATAATATAGAGATAAGCATGTGTTGGTTTTATGAAGAAATAAATTTGTCTTATAATAATAATAATAATAATAATATAAAAAAAACAACAATGCAGCAACAGTAAGAAATAGTTGCCTAACAGTCAGCCACAGAGATAGATCCAATCCGACAGAAGCCCAGAGGACGTCTGTCATTTGCAAACCACCGACCGTGTAACTCCTCTGAGATGACAGATAACGACGACGACAAAAGAGACAGTCACCGAACAAAAGACCCAGTAACGACCTCAGTGACCCCACCCCAGCAGTACGTATATAATATATGTATCTGGAGATTTATATAGCGCGCTTTAAGAACCTCACAAGGACGTTGCAACACGGCCACAGCATAAGAAGAGCTGCAAATGTTTTCTGAGCTATTTGTTGCCGTTAAGTTCTAATTTCATTGCGAGATTGTTCCATAAAGATGGCTGCATGAAGTACATTCAAACACAAACGACTTCCAGGAAATTGGTCGTAAGACAACGCAGCCCCTAATCGAAATAGTAATCGAAATCTACACATTTCTGACAGTAGGCATTCTGACATTAGACGTTCTGACAGTAGGCTTTCTAACGTTAGACAGCATACAGCCCAAGGACCAGCCTCGGCCCGATTCTACATGAGTTAATGGAAGGAACAAATGGACCTAGAAATTCAAATAGATGCAAATGAAAGAGGCCCCGTCGTCAGAGCAGAGACTTAATAATAGATTGATGGATGGATGGATGGATGGATGGATGGATGTATGGATGGAAGGATGGAAGGATGCCAACGAGATCTCTGAACCGATAACTTTCATCAAACAGGATAAATAACCGAGCAGAACTAATCTCCGGAGTCAATAAGTACACCTTCCATCCACCCACCCATCCATCCATCCATCCACCCACTAATCTACAAAACATGTCTTTGTTCAACCGTTTATCCGTTCAGTCGTCCATCCTTCCAACCATTCATTCACCAATAACCACCCATTTATCCATGCATCCATCAATGCATCCATGCATGCATCCATCCAATATCATGATTTATCATCAATCCATTAATCCATCAATCCATCTATCCATCCACCGATTTCACCCACCCACCCATCAATCAATCCACCCAACTCCCACTCATTAATGTCAAATGGTTTGCCAACTCAACTTCCCTTGTCACATGAATTCTTTTTTTCCAAGTTCAATCGTCCTTCTAAACAAAGTGCTCCTAACCATAGACTTCTAATGTATTTAGAAGTCTATGTCCTATCGTAGACTAAACAAGTCCCCAGATTGACCTTTCATGACCCTGAGCACCGATTTAACCCTCAGGCAACGAACCAAACCAATCGTATATTACATTCCGAGAGATACTACGACCAGGGGTATTTGAAACTAGAGGCGATTTCGCAATCTAGGCGATATATCGTAGTAGTCAAGGCTATTTTATAGTCAAGGCAATTTTATAGTCAAGGCATTATCACAGCCAAAACGATATCAGTCAGGCAATTTTTTATAGTCAAGGCAATTTCATGGTAAAAGCAACATAGCCATTGCCATTATGTAGTAAAACCAACTTCACAGTGTCATAATCGAAGTCGAGGCAATTTCAATCACTTGAGGCAATTTCTTAGTTAAGGCAATTTCTAGTCAAGGAGATCTTCGGTAATCAAAGCGATTTTCATATTCAATGCGATTTTTATAATCAAAAGCGATATTATAGTCAAGGCAATTTTATAGTCAAGGCATTATCACAGCCAAAACGATATCAGTCAGGCAATTTTTTATAGTCAAGGCAATTTCATGGTAAAAGCAACATAGCCATTGCCATTATGTAGTAAAACCAACTTCACAGTGTCATAATCGAAGTCGAGGCAATTTCAATCAAGGCAATTTCTTAGTTAAGGCAATTTCTAGTCAAGGAGATCTTCGGTAATCAAAGCGATTTTCATATTCAATGCGATTTTTATAATCAAAAGCGATATTATAGTCAAGGCAATTTCAGAGTTATGGCAATTTTGTAGTCATGGCAATTTGTAACCATGGCAATTTTGCAGTCATGGCACTTTTGTAGTCATGGCAATTTCGCAGTCATGGCACTTTTGTAGTCATGGCAATTTCGCAGTCATGGCACATTTATAGTCGGCACAACTTTACCAGGCAAACTGATTCAGTGAATTGGAAGAATTTGTCGGTGATGGATGGCACGAGATAGCATGGACAGGTCATCGATGGCTCCACGCGTTTGATGGAAATCCCAGGAAGATTAACTCATCGGAGAACAGACCCCGAATGACAAGGATGGTGTTAGTGCTAAGACCAAGAGTGAGGGGCATCAGTGTTAGAATCCCATCACACATCCCTTTTCACACCGAATACATGTTTGTGCAATGTCAATGAGCCTAGAATGTCACTGGAATCAGCGTTAGAATATTTTCAGATAGGCTACAATAACAAATGATACACATCTGTTGTTGATTATATATAAACATAGGGCCTACCAGTATACATACATACATATATGCATACATACATATTTGCAGACATATATACATACATATACATATATCTATACATACATACACATACAAAATCGACGTACATACATACATACATGCATACATACATTTATACATACATGACAATCAGACTAACAGTCACGTTTTACCGACAAACCTTTCTTTAAAAATATTCACAGAAGTGCGTCTAACTGTGAATAACTGGCTGAATAAAATCAATACTACACAATTGTCTGTCATTAAGCCGAGTTAAACGAACTTCAAATCCAACCTGTGACCAGAATCCTATAACCATCAGTGGATTTCAACTATAAAACCAAAACCTTTGAGCAGAGAACAGAAACTGTAACCCCTCACCTCAGGATCCAATTAAAATCCAAAGAAAAATTAGTCAGAACTTCAGCATTTCCCTGTTCCTAATGTCTCGGGAATTTCTGTTCTATCCAACCACCCACTCAACAGGTAAAAGACCGCAACCAGCCAGACATTTTCAACTCTGATCTGAATCAGAATTTGTTTTCATGTTACCAAATAAAAATAGCCCAGCGTGGGACCAACACAATATACTCTTTGCCAGTACAAAAGACCGGAGCCTCCTTCATGGCGTCATCCACGGCTGTTCCGAGTACACACCGAGCACAATTTTGACATGCACACATTAGCCCGACGTGCCTCACACGACCGGTGCGTACCCGTGCAGAAGTGGAGCACACACAACGAGAAGAGGCGAGTCAATGGCCCGTGTCAGTGTTGAAGCAATTGATCCGAGACGCTAGTCATATGAATGTTCAAACGTCTATTAAGTTGCAGCGTAATGTAATTAGACATCTATATATAGCGCCCTGTGAAGCAAAGGAAGGCGCTATATAAATGTCTGCTAGTGCAATTGCTATAGCAATAGCGGTGATAGCAGTTAAACAAATTAAAGCATCAACCGCCGTTGACGTCTATCTTACACTTCGAATAATGTATGAAAATGAACCTATTACGTCAATTTTACCGTATACCTCACAAGATATTCAGTCAGCATCACCAAAAAGCCGTGAGCGGATTCCTTTTAAAATTAACTCTGGTCTGTTAATTTCGGGTGTCTCCAGTAACCGTTAAAAGCCGGTCGTTTCATCGATTGAGTTCGGCTGGACGACGAGCAAGCAGTAGACGGGAAAATATTAGGGTCGTCCGGAAAGCCATACAATTTGTCAATTGTCAGCGACCGACAGGGGGCGACTCCGTTCCTTGCGAAGCAGCGGTTGCCGCCATCTATCGAAGTCTTTCCAAATGACGTTTCGAAAATGAATGACGTATCAGTCGGACTACTTACTTACTGGCCGATGTTAGACGAATAAAATCAACGTTGGATAGTGGGGGTTATGTTGACCC
Organism: Aporrectodea caliginosa; assembly: GCA_020284085.1. Classification (NCBI taxonomy): domain Eukaryota; kingdom Metazoa; phylum Annelida; class Clitellata; order Crassiclitellata; family Lumbricidae; genus Aporrectodea; species Aporrectodea caliginosa. The sequence goes on from JACEVL010000007.1 coordinate 879,327, forward strand.
TTGCTGCCACCTGATTTAGGAGGCAAAGACACTGAGTTGTCGCCCAAACGGGTTTTCGTGCACGTGGAATTGTCCACAAAATACGAATGTAAAACGGTGATAATACCAATAAAGCACACATTGAAGGAAAGAGAGAGAAAATGGAAAACTAAAGAAAAAAACTAGGAAAACGGAAAAAATTAATATTTGAAAGGCAGAAAAAGGGCAAACGCAAAATAAGAAATCAAGGGAAAAGAGTTTTTGATGTCAACAAAATGGTGAAACAAGCTTGAAAAAACTATTACCCTGCCAACATGACCACATTGCATTGCGTTGTATTTATAGATTTATATAGCGCCCCTCACAGTGAACACCAAGCAGAGGCGCTCCCAGTGCGAGAGACCCTGAGCGAAACGAGTGGTTTTAAGACAGCAAAAGGAAGCACCTGGACCACCAGATAATATCAAAGAACGAGTTGATGTAGGGAGTTGGTTCCATAGTGAAGTGCCAAATGCCAATGAAGGCAAAAGCTCGAGATTTAGCCAGAGCAGTCCTCGCTCGTGGGACAAGAAGGTCAAGGCGATCAAGTGAGCGAAGCGGAAGGTGAGAGGTGCTAGTTATAGTTCGGCGAATGCCTCATTCAAAGGTACTTGGGAGCTACGCCAGCATAAGACCGGTAGATAAGAACGAGAACCTTAAGCTGGATAAGCAGTCGGCCTATCAGCATGGCAGCCGCATTAAGCACAGATTGAAGAGGGGAAAGGCCTACAAAAAGAGAATTGCAGTAATCAATTCGGGAGCAGATAAAGGCACGGACTATATAGACGTAAAGACCGAGGAGGATACAGAACGTCGAATTGCTCTGAGACGTCTCAGGTGGTAGTAGCAGGAACGGGTGAGATTCTTGATGTGTTTTGAGAAGGTGAGTGTGCTGTCAAGGACAACGCCTAGGTTACGGACACTGGACGAGAAGGTGAAAGGTGGAAAATCTTTTTGCAAGAACAGCGAAGTCGAACTTAAGAAGCTGCTCTCGGGTACCAAACCAGATCAGTTGAATAACTAAAAATGCCCTAGATATATTTTTGGGACATGAAAGTAGCAAGTCTTCATTGCTCAAGTCGTTGGCCACTCGTAGAATATCAACAATTTTTCATCATGCAACACCTCATCCCACGGTACAATATATATCCCCCTTTTCCATTTATATCAGCTCTGGATCCGCCCCTATCTAAGAGAGGAAACTGCTCACTTAAGACCAGGAAGTAAATGCGGGAAAGCCAATTGTCCATTTCCAATGTCAACGCTCATCAAACGGCACGGGAGGGGAAGATGGTCGAAAGAGGGAAGATGGTCGAAAGAGGGAAGATGGTCGAAAGAGGGAAGATGGTCGAAATAGGGAAGATGGTCGAAAGAGGGGAAGACGGTCAAAAGAGGGATAGACGGTCAAGAGGGAAGACAATCAAAAGAGGGCACATCTTGGTGCACAGGTCACGAATGCTGGTCGCGATTACGACGATCGAGAATTCTAATCAAGGCAATTGCCATAGCAACTGCTTAGAACGGGAAAGCCTCCTTGCCCTTCTTCAATCCCCAGAGCCCAAGGCAACAAAGTGCAACACTTTGTCAAACTACAACGATACTGTATTGTATGCAGTTTATTGTATTATACTGCATTGTACTGTATTGTACCACTGCATTGTAATCTATTCACTCTATTGTACTGTCCACTGTATTGTGTACTGTACTGTGTTCACTGAATTGTACTGTGTTCACTGTATTGTAATGTTGATGTATTGTATCGCATTCAATGCACTTTATGTATTCTATAGTGCACAGTTGATTAGAAACTTGCACACCGACTCCCGTTCGTTTAAGGGCAGAGAGCAAACTCATCTGAATTCTTATAAATCATCGGAGTGGACATCACTGAAATTACTCTGCACAAAACCCCGTGGTGCATCGCAAGCCTCATTACTGCCGCTTTATCGTCTGCGCCAAACTCATACATCACGAAACGCCAACAATGGAAACATCAACAAGCAGACCGCACAATTCATCACAACATTTCAATACCAAACATACTTCATCTAAAATTTATTTAGAGCCTTTCAAGGGTTCTCTATAGGCTCCTCATAATAAATAGTCATAAATCCAGATATATATAATTATATACAACATGGTGATGCAGGAAGCTGGAGAACTCTTACACATAGCAAAGATTTCAAGAGGTTGTAAAACAGACGATATATCCAGATAGATACATCCTACTCAAACGCGAGACACATGATTTTCTTAAACTAGAGATTCAGAAGTCTTGCAAAATCTTTTTTTATGAAATCTCAAAATATAGAAATTAATTCAGTCTGGCACTTAAAACATGCAATATTTAGGATCAATCTATATACATATATCAACATGCATACTTATATATATAAATCCATTTATCCATCCATCATACATGCATACACAAATACACATATACATACAGCCATGCATCGAAACACCCATGAAACTGGAGTGAATCTGCTATAATTTCTGGCGACATCCTCATTCCTCAGCCGTGTCACTTACAAAAGCCAGCCAAAGAAATTGAATCAGCAGAAGAAGGATGAAACCCAGAGTTGCACAGATCAAACCCCATCGACCACCGACCATCCAGTCACAAACCACTCTCATAATAATTCACCAAAGAAGCCGACGTCCTAGCAGAGCCACCGCCTCCGCCGCTGCACACACCACTGCAGCAGGCGTCGTTGATAAAGTGGCAAATTTAATCATCTTGACAGACCCTGTTCTCATCGGTCGCCCTTCTTCCCACCCACTCTACCACAATCGTCAATCTCTAATGACACACCAGATTCCGGATATACGGTATCGATCCAACAGTATTCGTTCTGATATTCGCTGTGGTAATGGTATCCGTTTTGGTATTCGCTCTGGTATTCGTTCTGTGTGCCGCGGAGTTTGACTGTAGCGCAGAGCTCCATTGGCTAATTTGGTTTACCACCAGCGGCGGCGCTACCATGGCTCGCGGTAGGTCATTTGACCTGCCTAATTTACTCTTTACCTGCCTTATGACCTGCCTACTCACTATACCTACTGCTGCGTAAAATTTGTTTAATTATTAATATCTTCTTTACATTTAAAGCATCAACATATTTGTCCCATAAGATCACAAGTGCAATTATTATATCAAAACGACTTTTCTAACTTTACCATGAAACTATTGAACCGTTCTGAACGGTTCATCCTATTAGACGTGCTTTACAAATGCGTAAATACAATACCATACAAAATTTAGTATGTTTAAACCATACAAATTACTATAATGACATGAAATTTGTGAGACGGGGGAGACATTATTTCAGTCCAGGGAGAGACAGTTTTGGGCAGACTTAATATCATGACACCGGCCAAACAAACAATACAATATTGAAAGCACAAAAGAGCGAAAAGATCCTGCATCAAATTTAATCTCGTGAACAAACTCAGGGTGAGTTAAACAAACTTAATAACAGTGTAACACCACACCATGAGATCGACGGATTTTTATCCCAATGTTCAAACACAACAACAGCGATCGTAAGCGTAATCGTAATCATAAACTCAAAATATCTAAAGCGTTACTTTAAAGCAAAGCTTTACAGGGTTGGCAAGTTGTTGCCACCGCCGGTTATAACCGGTTATTGCCATGGCTATAACCGTCCCGGCAACAACCTCTTGGCAATAATGGCAACAACCTCTTGGCAAAAATGGCAACAAACTTTGGCAAAAATAGAAACTATTAATTATTGTGGTAATAAAATATGGAATCTTCACAGTTAACTTCATTTTTTATTTCTTCTGGCTTGCAGAGTTGATTGATTTAAATATATCATGCTTTAAATCAATCAAGTTTTGCCAAATAAAAATCACGTGATTTAAATAACCATATAATTTCTTCCTAATAAAAGACATAAATTTACAAGTTTTACATATCAAGTACAGTCAGTATTGAATTGTGTAATTATGAATTAGAAATTTTGCCAAACCATTAGCTTCTATACACTACTAATAAATTACATAATACCAGCTAAGTATATAGAAAAGGCAATGACCTTGTTGACCTGAATATTATTACTGCAGCGCAAATGGCAGTTTATTTTGGAGTAGTTGAACTGTAGGTCAGAATTTTTTATCTTAATCTCATATAGTTGACTTTAACGACATTTATACTAAGGGGTAATATAGATTTACTACAGTAGTTTTAATTTCCCACAAGAAACATTTATTATAACTATGCAGTCTGTGCAGTGAAATATGATTTTCATTTGCGTAGCCCTTACTTTGGAGAAAATGGGCAACAACTGGCAATAACCGGCCGGCAACAACTGGCAATAACCGGCCGGCAACAACTGGCAATAACCGGTTATTGCCGGTTATTGCCACTGTCCCGGCAACAATAGGTTGTTGCCGGCATTAACCCAACCCTGAAGCTTTATATATCATACGTATTCTATTTTTTGAAAGGTACATACGTTTTTTAACGTGCCCTATTTTAGGATACGTAAACAATAAAAAAATACGTTAACCACGTCATTGCACATTATAAGAATGTTCAATTTAATTTAAGCAAACAATCACAACCCAGTATACAGTGTAGTAAATTGCTGCAATGCTATATTGTAGGTCCATGTTTATCCAGCATACATTGCACTTAATGCACTAATGTCAGATTATACATAAGCTATGGAATGCCGAGTCAACCATAAATAAAATCTTTGTGTATGATACGTATCATACGCGTTTTCTATTTTTTGAAAGGTACGTACGTATTTTAACGTATTCTATTTTAGGGTACGCGTACCCTCGAGCTCTGCTTTAAAGCTAAGCGCATAGCACCTGCTCATTCACAAGCAATGCGTCATGTCAGAGGGGTTGTCCAGAGATGTCAAGAGAAGATCGGAGTCTGGTTGCCACAGAAACCAGAGAGAGAAAGAAGTCAGAGGATCTGCTAAGACAGGTTTTGTCAAGGAGAAGCCAGACCGGAAGGCAGGGGAAATGGATGGATCAGGGTAGGAATTAAACAAGAGAACACCTTCTGAACCCCTTTGACTGGTTTTGGTCTAAACCCCTCTGACTGGTTTTGGTCTAAATCCCTCTGACTGGCTTTGATCATTCTTCACTGACTGGCTTTGGTCGTCCTTCACTGACTAGTTTTGGTCGTCCTTCACTGACAGACAGAGACAGCATAAATTGTGACAAAGGAAAAACGTTGAATTATTAAATAAGTCAGTAAAACATGTTTCTTCCTTTGCAATAAAACTGAAGTCACTGCATATCCAGTCATGGTTTATATCTCTCCATTTTAAGCTACACTCTGCATCAAACAAACTGCACAAGGAACGACTTCAAACACTCAACATGACCCTTCATATTAGATTGAAATACACCATAACTTCCATAAGACAATCGCTAGGTATTCAATCAACTCTGCTAGACAAAGTCGATCAACGAAAACTCCACTGTTTGGTCATGTAGAGAGAATGCCAGCTGACAGAATCCCACACAATGCACTACATGCAAGATTCGAAGGAAACCAAGGCAGACCAAGACTACGTTGGATAGACAACATAAATGAGGACATAACATCACTTGGACTGACAATAAGGAGAACAATAGATTGACAAATGACTGAGGACAATGGAGATAATTTATTCGTACCCATCGCCGCCAAATGGCTGGCGTCAGAAACTGATGATGATGATGACAACAGACTTATTATAACATGCTTCATTATAACATTACTTCTGATATGTTGTTGATACTTGGATCTCAAAATTGAATATCCCTGTACACAAATACGTTACTGTAATGTGTTCTCGTTATAAGGTCGTCGTTAACATATCTCCCAACGACAAAGTTATAACCAGTTTCTAGTATAGTTCTACACATGACCTCAAATATGTCTAAAATTATTAAGTCAGTGATCCATGTTATAACAGAACTCAGGCTATAATGGTACATTGTTAAGGACGATCCAGTGTATTATAATTTTATATGCAAAGGCATTTCATTCTGACAAAGGGACAATTAATTTTCTCATACAAAAAACTGCAAGGCACGGAATATTGGGTAGACCTACAAAGAATATTCATATCTTCACTTATATCCTTACATGTACCAAATGATTACATGTACATATAACTTGTATGCATAAATGACTATACAATACTATATACATGTGTATAATGTATATGCATAACAAGTATGCGCGCGCACACAGGCACACGCAAAAGCATACACGCGTACACACACACACACGCACACACACGTACCCATATTGAAGACTAAAGCAACCAAAATAGTATAAATTCCAGGCACTTCACCTGATAATTAGGCATCATACATAGATATCACGTATACATGTCCTTAGTCACTCAATCTTCTGCATAGGTGTGCATATATATACATATATAATATTATATGCATTTTTATACATAAATATATGGTTATATGCCGGCCACACTACAGATATATGGCCTATATACACCTAATTACCCAGAGCGGCCGAGTCTGTGATGCCCAATTATCACGCAGAGTGCTTGGAATTTCTCCAATGTTGTCTTCATCCATACCGTCCAAATTACTTATTTCCAAGTCCTGCAAATCCGTCCATTGTAATAGCAGCAGACCCTCTGATAACCCCCCCCCCCACCCACCCACCGCAACGCCGCATCGGTTTCGCACGCACGCTCTCGGCAATGGTAATCAGTGTGTCGGATTTCTGTTGTGCCAAACCGAGAAGAATTATTTCACAGACGTCTTCTCGAATTAGTCTACAATCGACTTAGCTAAAAGTAAATGGATTCTTGTTCGGACGGTCTTACCAAGGACGCGGTAAGAGAGACAAGGGACAAGGAGAAGGCCAGATGCAAGGAATAAGAGGCCGCAAGGCCAGTATATTGGAAGCGGTGTTAGCAAAAACTGTTTAAAGCAAAACAGGCAATATCTTCATACTAAAGCAAGAAAATGACAAAGATTGGTTTGACCACATAACTGGATTAATGTATTTTTGCAAATGGATAACATACATATTATGCGTATATTTAAAACCGGAAGTTATCTAACAATGTAGATCTATGGCTTAGGCCAATAAATTCAAGATCAGTTCCTCAACCCAATCCAACATGCAGCCACTGATATGAAGTGTTCGAAACTTCATTTTCTTAGCCTTGGCAGGTAGCAAGTCCTGTCCTTAACACTATTGTGTACATCAGGTTGATGTACTCATTTTATAAATTTATACCCAAGTTTCCTAAGTGATGCTTGTGAAGTTGTGCAACGAGATCTTAAAATATCTCTCCATCCATCTGGGTAGGGTTTTGAATCCCCAACCTCTGGTTCACAGTCCAGTATGCTTATCACTACACAACCATATGCCCCTCAAGACCTGGCCAAGAACCGCAAAACAAAAGGTATAGAATACAAAACCTTAAAAATTTGATCATGCTGAGAAAATACCCTTACAAAGTCAGAAATTAAAACTGGATTTAATGCTGCACTGGAGTAGCCTGGAATTATTGTCAATAATTAGGTGCCAACCACATTTCTTTTCACAAACAGTAAACAGTTAAAAACTTTAAATACGTGCACCTCTTTGCAGGCTATAGTACTTTTGAGAAATCACACGCTGTTAGTCACCATAACAGTTAAAAATATATTTAAATAGATATGTCTTTTTGCGCCTACTGCTGAGAAATCACACGCTGTTAGTCACTATAACTATGGCCTAGCATAGGTCGCTGTGCATGGGGTCGTGACGATTTTAGTATAGCAAACTGTAACGTATTCATACACCTCTACAGGTGTCATCAATGAAATCTCCATAACAAAACTGGTTCAAGACAAATATTTACATGACTTGGTTTTTCGCATAATAATCAATGCGCACGACTTCAAATTAGGGCACCAAGGAGAGAGACACTTTAACACTTTAACGACGAGAGTGTACTAAAAGCGACTGGGAAACCAATGCAGCTCGTCATTAAAGTGTTAAGTTTTGGTGGGCATCATAATAAAATGTCAAATGAAAAAATGAGACTTTATAATAAGGACTCCCAGTTCAGGAGCCAACACATCAAGGAATATAAAAATGCACTATGACCCATTTTATGTCCACTTCACTGCTTTCTAAACGCGAATTAACTATTCCGATATTCTGAGGGTTACATAAAGCATGGGGTGGGTTATTTTAGTGGTTAGCCTGCTGGACTGTCAACCAAGGGGTCAGGGTTCAAATCCTGCCAGGGCAGAAATATGTTTTGAGATTTCTATTCCACCTGTTCCCCCTAGTCATCTCAGCTCTAAGAGTATAATGACCGCACACTGTCAGTGGGAAGGTGAGAGATAATGAGGGAGAGGACTAGCCAACCACCCTCATGTGCTGAGGATAAGAAAATAAAGTTGCAAACACTTCATACCCATGGCTGACCAGTGGCTAGCTTAAGAGACTGCTCTTCTTCTTTTGTCTCAAGAGATCACAAATGTAACCAACCTCTAACATCCGGACAGATTCACAGCAAGTAACAATTCAGTGCAGATCAAAACCTCACGAAAGACGCCCTGGAATATAATCCACAGAAAGTTACCATCTTCCTAGCTAGCGCTCACTTCCCGCTCAGACACGGTCTGTTCATCCTCTATCCTAATAAAACGACGCGATTTTCACACAGACAAAGAATAAAAGCCTCTGTGACCTTGTCATTATGTAATTATAAAACGAAGCCAACAGCAGACGTAGCTTCAGACGTATACTACATGTAGCCGAGTCAGATGACGTCCTCGACCAAAGTAACAATTGGTTGGCCCCTCTGGCCCAACGGATCGCCCTTTCTGTCTGTCTCATCGTTTGGCAACTGGTTCAAAACTTCAATGACTGCCGATGGTAATATGATAATATCATGACCGTTTAGCACTCGTGCATCATTAAAACTATTCGAGTTTTAGTTGAGTCAATCATAAACGATACTGGTAATTACTGCACCGCCTCATTCTCCATCCAGGCACCTAATTAACTGCTTTGTCGTCTGTCTCTTTCTGTTCATACGCGCATGTCTGTCTGTCTGTATTTTTGTCTGTCTGTCTGTCTGTCTGTATTTCTGTCTGTCTGTCTGTATTTCTGTCTGTCTGTCTGTATTTCTGTCTGTCTGTATTTCTGTCTGTCTGTATTTCTGTCTGTCTGTATTTCTGTCTGTCTGTCTGTCTGTCTGTATTTCTGTCTGTCTGTCTGTATTTCTGTCTGTCTGTATGTCTGTCTGTATTTCTGTCTGTCTGTCTGTATTTCTGTCTGTCTGTATGTCTGTCTGTCTGCCTGTCTGTCCGTCCGTCTGTCTGTCCTGTTTAGTGTGAAACCGATCTTACACAAATTTGACAACTGGTTTGGAAATAATTCCACTATCCCAACGTTACATCCACAAACACAACGTCGTCATCTTCACCAACAACCTAGGTCCACTCCACCGGGCATCGACCACCACCACCGTACCACTACTCTACCACTCCACCACTCCCACCACAACCCTCAACCCACCACCAATCCACCTCTCTACCACCACGACCTGTTTAACCTAAACCTTAGGGCGCTATAACAATGTCCTCTAGTCTAACTCTCTTTGCATCTGTCCCGCTCTATTCTTGTCTGTGAGTGTCCTCGTTCTGCCTCAGTATCTGTCAGAGTACATCTCTGTATATCTACTCATCTGCCTGCGTCCGTCTCTCCCTGAGACCGTCTGGCTTTGTCAGTATCATCCAGGGTTATTGTTCCTTTATTACCCTCCCGAGAAGGAAGGCTTCCTGTGGGCAGATGACCATCAACCCACCCACCCCCTATGGACAGCGCAGCCAAGCCCAGTATTGTCACACAAAAGCATCGTCCCACCTTCTACATGTGCAACACACATTACATTTCGGACATTGGGAGTGACCGCTATATAAATTCGCCCTTAGCATCGTCTTGAACCAGGTGCAGCAACCGATTCTAAGTCGATTCCAATCTGAAGAATTCTATACCGCCTTTATGATTAAGTCACATTCCAGCACCTCCAAGAGAGGATCTATAAAGGCTCTACATAAATATTTCAATATAAGTGCATAACAAAACATGCAAACAAACATACATATACATACATATACACACCTACATACATTACATACACATACATACAAACATACATATACACATCACACACATACATATACCTACACATGGACACACATACAGATATGTGATATACACACACAAATACACACAAATACACACACCACACACGCACGCACACACACACACACTATCACATATAATATACATACTTACATACACATACATAGAGATAAACTCACAAAGATGCAAATTTTTATTTAAAAAAAACATACATACATAGACTGATACACTATACATACATAATTATGTAACAAACACACACACATACCCATGTACATAATATATAGATGAATATAAACACCCAGACACATATACAGAGACATGCACACATACAACACTCAAGCGCATACACACACATAAATGTGATATAAAACGCATGATCAGTTGAAGATCATAAAAGCCACATCCACAATCCTTTCAAAATAAAGCTGGCGTCACATAAATGCCAAGATACCTTACAGAGAGAAAGAGATACGTATAGTCTACATCAACCCCCAAAATCCCGACATTCCTAGCGCCCTCAGTTGATAAAATCCACACGGCCGACCTTTTCTGGCGCCAACAAAGCTCTCCGGCTCTAAAGTCGTAATCCGAGTGACTGGTTTTACCATCGGTGTTTCCATCAGTCATTCCGATAGACCCAACGAAACTGCATCCGATTACATCTCTTTATTTACTGCCTGAATTTCAGCGGCGCTTCACATCCCGGTAGAAATTCGATGCATCAGCAAACTTGAATGTCTGATGAAATTTCGGGCGGAAAATTACTTTAAAAAGACGAAGTGATTGAAAAGCGGTGAATGGCTTCGGTCAATATAACCTACAGTGCTATATCATTCGTTTGCTTGACTGTATGTAACCTTATTATTAACAACATATATTGGTGTTTATTAACAACATATAATCGTGTTTATTAATTATTAAACTGACACACCACAGTATGATTATACAAGTCATAGATGAACGGATGATTACAAGTTATTACAAGAGTCGAATTTAACTGTGTACAACCACACAAGGCGCCCATCTGTCCTACTACGCATTACCAATGCCACCTAGCGAATGGAAGGCTGAGTGGATCTTCGGGAGGGTAGCGGGAATCTAACCGGCAGCCAAGCTGATCTTCTGCTCTTCCTATCAGAGTTTTACCATTCACCTAAACCCCTCCCCAGGGCCGATGAGAGGGTGGGTCAGGTGGGGTTGCTGCCCCGGGGCCCGGTTCTACGCCAGGGGCCCCTGGAAGGGGCCCGGAAATGTCTAAAACTTTTTTTGAAACTGAAGAAATCTGTGGGTTTTGGCCTAATGCAGTCTAATTCCTTCAATTTAATAGCTATAGGTAATGAAGAGTAAATGAGGTACTAGATCTATTGAATTTCTTTACCAAAACGTAAGCCAATAATTATAACGAATGTGATGGTGGAATATGGGACTGAAAAGGTTAGCACTGTTGTTAACGAAAACGATTTAATAACTTTGAAACTTAGAGGATTTAGGAGTGAGCACAGTAACAGCTATAGAAGTTGGTCATCACTCATCAGAATGGTTTTGGACTATCTGCTGATACAAAGTTAACTGATGCAGACAAATTTCGATTTCTGACTGAATTCTATACTCCACCAGAATCGTAGGCCTATGCGTGGCCAAGAACTTTGCATTACGGAGTGCGTAATGCATAGCTCTATAGGCCACGTTATAGTTGAATAACTTGAATTTGAAAACACTGCTTGTCAGTAGGCCTATTTTGAGATTTATCAGCAGTCGGCCTAGAATTGATTATCCGTTTTCTGGGAGGCATAAAATTTGTACTGGATGTAAATTTCTGAATTGAAATTTGAGTTATTGTCAAAATAAATAATTAATAGGCCTACTTTAGGCCTAACTTACAGCTTAGTGTAATTTATCACAATAAATAATTGATATCAAATTACCAATATTTGGTATTATAATAAAATTATAATTCCATTAAGTTGATAACGAATTAGAAGATGAATTACCATCAGAAATCGGGAGCTCTATAAAGGAAAGAAAGATTGGTGAAAGTCAGGAATGCAAACGAGAGACAAACAATCCTTCAAAGCCTTGCCTTTCAATTTTATCAAAAGCGAATGATGCAGCAAATCAAGCTGACAATATCGTTGCTAGTATGATAGTAGATGTATAGGCCTACGTGGAGTTGATCATGGTAGGGTATACAGAGCAAGTTGTTGACGTACTTGATTTAGACAATGCAACACAGCAATTGACGTATCCTCACCTCTTGAAATTGGATATCATAATGCGATAAATGTTATTTAAAAAATAATTTATCACATTCACATAGTCACATTTCCCTATTAAATGTCTGTAAATTTCTTTATAATTAGAATCATAGATGGACCTTTTAAACCAGAAATTGATTTTCACATTGGTTTGTAGGCCTACTATTATTATTTAGGGCTTTAAAAAGGAATTTTTATAACAGATCGAACGACCCATTAAAAAGCCATAGGCCTAGTGAATTATTCCAAATCGGATGACAATGAACATTATAAAACTAGTTTTAGCTTCACAAAAATGCTAATACAGCTGCACAAATTCAGTTAGAACTACCCTTTTTGTGTAGAACTCCACACAAAAAAAACCTGTTATTATTATCACCCTTATTATTATTCGTTAAATTAATGTAGTTTGATAGCGTTTTTTCAGGCTTGGACTTAATAATAAAAACGAGGGGCCCTGATGGATGTCTGCCCCGGGGCCCGATTTGGCTCTCGACGCCCATGCCCCTCCCCAATGATGACTATTATCATCATAATATTTTAGAACTATTTCATATTATCTTATTATTATTCCATAGTATATTATATTATTATTTGTTATTATATATTATTGCTCTTTATTATTATTATCATCATCATCATCATCATCACATCATCATCATCATCATCATCATCATCATCATAATGACATCATCATCATTATTATTATTATTATTATTATTATTATTATTATTATGTTCAAATTTCTTGATTTTACTGATACAATATGTAACTTTGCCTAATAGCATAATCTTTTTATTAACTGTTTTTACTTTAATCATGCACCTCTGTTCAACAAACACCTTGCAATAAATAAATAATAAAATAATTTACTAAATATATTATTATAATTTATAATTATACATTATTTGTCATTATTGATCACTTATTTTGTTATTATTTTGTTATTATTTTCATTTATTTTATTAATATTAACTGCATGATGACAGTCTGATGCTATTACAAGTGAAGCCATAAGAGACTCAACGAGCGAGTGGGGGTTGTGGTGGTGGTAGTGGTAGTATAGTTATATTATTTCAGATGTACATCCGACAAAAGCATTCGTTCTATTTACGCCCGTCCTAGATCAAAGCCCGGGTGCCGACAGTTAACAGAAATTTGCATTAATAATTTACTGAGAAACAATTCACACGGAAACATCCATGCTTCTATGCGGTCTTAATTTGATTTAGATCCGGTGTATTAGCTGGTCTCCCTTTAGTGTTGCGCTGTGAAATATCGGAGATATACATTTACATTTACCCAAAGCGCATTTCTTCAGCGCATTTCCTGCAGCGGATGCATCGTTATTCTGCGCCCCATGTCATCGCGCCTGTCGGCAAGACACAACGTTACTTGTCAGACAATGGTAGATCGGTGGGAACCCGAGTAACAGGGTAATCTGGCCAACGCCCCATCAGAGTTCACGATGTAATACTGTTGGGATCTGGCTTGGTCTCCCCTCCCCCGAATCAGTACTTTGGATGAAACGTGTGCAGCAGTGGTCTAAAAGACTGAAACCTGTGAATGGTTTGGGCATGTTAAAGCTGCAAATTATCAGCATTATCAAGTGTATGAGTTGTACCTGTGAAATATCCATGATTATTATTGCTGTTATTTTAATTACCACGACCACCATCACCAACCATCACCACCACCCATCACACCACTACCAGTCTACCACCACCGCAACTACATGTACACAATTTTATATAGCGTCCGTAGACCTTGACCCTGGTCATTCTTCAATGAATTGACACTACTACTACAAATCATCTATGTAAATCTATGTAAAAAGTTAAGGGATACATTGTAGAAGATACGTTTTAGCTTAAACAATTAAGGGAATCTGAAATAAGATTAACAAAGAAACGGGTTAACTAAAAAATGGTCAGAAAAAGATTATAGGCCTATATGGCAGGTTAATAAATCTGAGGTCACTCTGAAAAAGATAAAACGGTCTTGCTCCTCTGGGTCTCCCAGTAAACTTAATGGATTCGCAAACTTAATGGATTCGCCACTGGCCTCCAGAACACGCGTGATCAGCCGCTTTTATACGACCACGCTGTAATGGATGAAACCAGTGTGCTGGAACGCGAGACAGGTTGATTATTCGATACCACGCCAGGTGGCGTCAAGAAGCATAAGTGAAGCGAGAGCGCCATCTGGAGAGAAAGTATGTCTGTCAGTCGGCAGAGAGATAGACACACACACAGCCAGAAAGACAGACACAAAGGACAGACAAACCAGGAAGAAATACTAAACAGACTGACAGAAAGGCAGACATATTGACTGACAGCCATAGACAGATATAGACAGCCAGCCAGACAGAGGTAGACAGACATAGACAGACAGACAGATATAGACAGCCAGCCAGACACAGACAATATAAGGCAGTTATGACACAAAACTACTCAAAGCCAAAACAAAACTGAATTCCTGCACGTATACCTTGCCACCATTTTCACCCGCCCAACGAATTCTAGGTCGACCCCCAAAACCCCATTAGTTTCTCCCCAACCAACCTCATAACAGAGGACATTTTAGTTTCAGTTGTTCTCGACATTTCTGGGCACAGGCACGGAATTCAGATATCACTCACATATCAGTGTTCGTTACTATGGCAACACAAATATGTACATGACAGCGATATAAAGTGCGTCTGGTTTCCATCGGAAATGAAATGCAGAAATCGCCTCCGTTCGATTCAATTCCGTCTGGAAAGTATTGTCTGAATGGAGCAGACACCACTGTTGGAAAAGACACCAAATATAGTAATATATCTGTGAGATCTATGATTTGTCCATGGCCTATACCCAGACATGAACACGGCCTTTGTAGTTAAGGTGACAGAAACATTGCGAGTTTGGAATCCAGTGTTTCGGGTTGACTCTTAACTAGTAAGGGGTACATTTCCTGTACACCTCAATAGCTTGCCCCAAATTATCATAGAGATGATGGCTTATTTCAGAGATCTAAATCTCGGGCTAGACGGTTGGTAAACGGGGACCTTAAATGCTACTGGTTAGACATTAAATGGTGTGGCACCCATTCAAACTGACAACAGGGATGAAGGCTCTCACCCCATGAATTCACTGAAAAATGAGCAAGGTCGAGCCGTATATGGTCACTATAGAAAAACGTATAATTCACATTTACATGTTAAGCCACCGTTGTTGCTGCTACTGGTTAGACATTAAGGATCCCCACAGGCCACGTTTATTCTAGCATTTTAAGCAAATTCCTTGTAGGATTGCAAAACACACAAAATAACCAAACATCTCATCCTTTCAACGATCCGGATGAGGGTCCCTCTCCACCGGACGGATGACAATCCATCTAAAGGCCAACCGGATGACAAATCATCTCAGCAGATCCGACGAAAGTCCATTCGGAGCAGACTAAATCCTGCTCGCCGTCCAAATGACCAATCGCTGACCAAAATGACCCATCGAACTGTGGCATTAACCGCAACCCATTTGCCGAGGTCGAATATCGAGGTTGACTATCAACAAGAATAATTCCCCAGATGGCGCCAAGTAAACGATTCCTTTGCAATTTCGTTCACTCCTGCGACGAGGAGAAAATGAATCATTTTCCAATCCTCCAGGTATTAAGCAACGGGAAATTACCTCATTCTAGGGCAGAGCTCTGCGAGAGCTGAGATCAAAGATACTTTACTCAACGGCAATTTTACATCAATAAACAATGCACTGAACTGAACTGAAATAATGTTACTGACCCAGCATTTTTAACGACTATATTACGAAAAGAAGTTAACTGAAGACACGTTACAGAACCAGCATTTTTTCATGATTACAGTGAAAAGAACTTAACTGAAGATACTTTAATGAACCACTGTTCTAATGAAAAACAAATACCATGTAGGCATCACAAGGAAAACTCAGGAGAACCAACAGTTTTATTACCACATTTGCCCAAATTTATTGCATGAACTTCGTACGTGATCTTAAAATGCTATTATACAACAGTTAAGTTTATGACAGCGTCCTCTGATTCACGTAACTCTTAGAAGGAATCAGCTCTTCTAGTGATACAAACATCACCATGTACACAGAAACCTCCTTAACCCCTTCATGCAAATTCTAACTAAATAATAATCCCTGCCCTTGTATAATGGTAACGGTAAAACAGGATCTCATCCGATCAATTCACTGAAAATGAGCAGGCTGAAGGGCACACGGTCGCTATAGAAACACCTGTACATTTGCATTTACACTTGATTAACACATCCCCGCCAGGGCAGCAAATGTTCCACCAGCACCCCTAGCCAACTCAGCTATAATGAGTACACTGACCGTACACTGTCAGTGGGAAGATGAGACAGTGAGGGAGAGGATTGGCCACCCGACCTCATATGCCGAGGATAAGAAGATGAAGTCGCTAACAGTTCATACCCATGGCTGCCTCAGGGCTAGCTTAAGGGACTGCTAAAAATTTAAAAAAAATTAAAAACACGATGAGTGTGTACTATAAACGACTGGGAAACCAATGCAGCTCGCTCCCCCACCCCCTCCACCCCCATTACTTCCCGTGAACTAACATCCACCTACTAACCTGGATCGATCCGTCTTACATTCACTGTGCCTGCCTGGCCTGCCAGTGCTTTATCAACTCTATCACGTGGTGACCGGCTTCTACAGAGGGTGAAGATTGAGAGCAGATCGGACAGCAACCCCCAATACCTAAACCACCCGAGTAACTTTCGGCTACAAGTCCTCTATATAGACAGAGCGTCATTTCCTGCATCGGGAGGTTTCCAATCAATCATTCAATTGTTCGATCAATCATCTGGATTAGGAGAAGCGATGACAGACGACGGCTTCATAAAGAAGTCTTCCGGATGGAAAGAGTCGACTGCGGCTCAAGTTGCGACACATGGAGCAAAAGATAAACAGAGAGAAGACAGATCACTCGCTGGTCGAATGGAGCCAAGGCAATGACAGACAGACAGACCAGAATGATGGGATACCACCAGTCTTATTAAAACACAAACATAATAGAACGACACAGGCAAGCAGTCAGGCAGAGAAAGGCAGAGGCACAGACACGCAGACAGGCAGAGGCACAGACACGCAGGCAGACAGGCAGAGGCACAGACACGCAGACAGGCAGAGGCACAGACAGTCAGGCAGAGACAGGCAGGCAGACAGGCAGAGGCACACACACACACGCAGAGACACAGACACACAGGCAGAGGCAGAGACAAGCAGGCAGAAAGGCAGAGGCACAAAAGAGAAGTTGGCAGAAGCACGCAGACTCTATCACATACATGGACGGACGGATGGATGGAGGGACAGACGGACGGCAAATAGCAAAAGAAATACCAGCAATCTCTGAATGCTAAGAAACAATCAGCACGCAAGAGGGGGTGAGAGACAGAACGACAGACAGACAGGCAGGCAGGCAGACAGACAGACAGACAGACAGACAGACATGCGACAGACAAGATGCCACACCTGGTGTCTCAATCAATCACCAGATGTCGTTCCAACCATGCAGCGCAAGATAGAATCTCGTCCAAGATCAACGAGATTTCCCAACGTGATACATTTCCAAGGTCGGTAACAACATTTAATATTACGAGGAATCAGTTACAGTATCAAAATCAGTCAGTCTTTTCAGGTTGAGGAGAGTATTTCTCCAGGGTTTGGAACCAACCAATGTTTCTACCAAGGGCTGCGTGGTTGACAATGGGAAAGCAACTTGTATCTATTTATAATCAAACAGTTCTTAATGAAAAGTCCTCTGAGACCCTAAAAGGTCAGGTAAGGTCAACATCAACGAACCTAGATTGCAGCAACAAGTTGTCATTAAACCTGGATAAAGACAATGCCTATTTTCGACACATATAAACTGTTAGTTGCTGTTAGCTAACAACAGGTGTCATAACAAAGATGATCAGCATCACCCTCCTCCTTTAACGAGGCTTGGGACCAGGGCCGGATTAAGACTTCCGGGGGCCCTAAGCCAAGAGACATCCGGGGGCCCTAACCCCAAAGCAAAGTTAGTTGCCATATTACGTGTAGCCTATCTGAACACAAAGTTCTAAACGTATATGATATTGAATAGAATAATTTACGAGCTAATAGAGTAATTTCTTTGTGAAATGAGAACAATTACAATTATCAAACAAAAACTAAAAAAACATCTTCCTTGATTTCTGCCTGGAAAATTCTTCAACAATATCATCAAACTGAATTTTGCCGAAGGACATCTGATGCGATGCACATCAGGCTAAGTGAACTTAGCTTTTTCTGGAGCATGGTAGATCTTAAATCATTTTTTATTCGTTTTAGCTGAGAAAAGGATCGCACTCCCGAACAGTTTGTGACCATCAAACTCAAAAAATATATACGTAGTGCTATTTCAACATTTAGGAAAACAAATTGAAGACCGTCTTCGAAAATAACATCATATAAGTCTTTATGGTGGGGTCTCTTGCTTGGGGGTAAACCTGCTGCACGGTGTTAACCACGCTTTTGATAGGCCTGTTTTGTTTTGCGCCTCTTGACATAACAATGGAATTGGTCAAGTTCATTTACGAATTAAGGTAGTGTCAAAATCCTCTGGATATGATTCAATTAAACGTTGAGCCTGCTCATTGCGTGTTTCATTTGGTAGGCCTACCTGGTAACTCCAAATAAATGAGAAACGAAAACTTATCTGCGATATTTGTGTACACTGTGGCTCTTTTTGCAAGTTCGTTGACAGAACGTCAGTTATAGGCATTAAATGTCTAAATGCGAAATTGATCCCTTGGGCTCAAATTTGCGTTTTCAGCTTGTCCATAATTAATTTGTCTTCTTAGAAATATTTTTCTTGAGTTCATTCTCCTATATTCAACGTCAGGGAGTCGTCCCAAATCTAAGTCATCACTAGCAGTAGCAGTGGTTTCGGTTGCACTCAATGCACTTATTGCGCTGTTTGGTGCTCGCAAAGGCAGCTTATAGGCAGGGCTTGAAAAACCATGTAGTCTATAGAGACGTCCATCATGTCCTTCTTTTTCTTTTAGAAGTTGTTTTTTTTTCTTTTTTCATATCCACACCTGATATGACCGCTTCGACACAGAGTGGGATAGACTCAATACATCGACATATATGTCGATGGACTCAATATATGTCGATGGGTATACTAGAGTTTCGGCTTTGAGCCTTTGACGTATGCCGTCGGTCGCTAGGGGCGCCTATGCAGACTGTGAATGTGAGACTGCAACAGTGGTCAGTATTCAGTAAGTAAGTAGCCTAGTAACTAAAACTTGCTGGCGCTAAAAAATGTTTCATGGTAACGCTGAATTATTTAAAATTATACCAAAATTAGGAATTTGCTACAACAATTTGATTTAATTTCTCCAGATTTTGGGGGCCCCCAAAACCTCCGGGGCCCTAAGCCATGGCTTATTTTGCTTATGCGTTAATCCGGCACTGCTTGGGACTGGCACTGCCAGAGCATGAGCTGTGTCGGAGTTTCCCTATAAATGATATTTATAGTCACATACTAAAACTCCACCACTGCCATTTTCCAGAGGTGCCAGTCCCAAGCAAGGAAACAGGAGGGATGCAATGCAAAACAATATAATACAATTATTGTATTGTGATACTTCCCTCCACCAGGGCTGTTAATATCGCGATAAAGTATCGCAATACTTGGTATCGCCGATACTTTTTCAGTATCGCAGCGAGTATCGCGATAGTTTTATTTTGTTGGTATTGCATGTGTATCGCCGATACTTTTTCAGCCTGTCGGCGATACTCGATACCAATACTTTTTTCCACTATAATTTATATATTTTCTCGCCCGCTTGAGTAAGTCGCGATCAAGAAATAGTGAGAAATAATTCTTTACGCTTCGAAAATTGAATATTTCTTCGAAAATAGCCTCATTCTGCCATCTATGATCGTTGGTGTGAATGGAAAGAAATCTATTTTACGTGACTAAACGTAAACTTAATTATAGAAAAGTATTGGTAAAAGTATTGGTATCGGCATTGCAATACTTTTAAGAAATAGTATTGGTATTGGTATTGCAATACTTTTATTATGAAGTATTGGTATTGGTATTGCCAATACTTTTTTCCAGTATTGTTAACAGCCCTGCCCTCCACACAATGCACTAAATGAACTGATGATGATGATGATGATGATGATGATGATGATGATGATGATGATGATGATGATGATGATGATGATGATGATGATGATGATGATGATGATGATGATGATGATGATGATGATGATGATGATGATGATGATGATGATTGCCCATCCTTCCAAAGTTCGTAAGTGCACACATGACAGTTGTGAGAGATGCTTAAGGTACCTACACTGTGACCACCAGAGTGGAGGCTCGAACCCCTACCCTCCTCGTTACAGGCCGAGTGCTCTGCCCATTCAGCCACTGTGCCCCACAGTTAAACAGAAACAACATACCTATTCACTTCAATGGATTGCCCTAACTTCGTTAAAAAGGTCAGGTGAGGTCAACGACATATGTAGGACAAGATGTGGTTAAACACTAGATAAGGCAACGCCCACTTTAGACACATTTAAAGCTCTTTCCCTCCCTTACATATCCACTTTCGTTCGAGTCCGACAAGTAGCTGTCAAATGCGCGCTAGGTGGGTCAACCGACCACGACTATCAGCGTTCAGCAACGCCACATATTCGTCAATTGAGTTTATCGCCATGTTAAGTGTGAACGTTAAAACACTTTATCTGATAAGATATGTAGATGTGTGTCCAGTTAGATAGAACTGGACACCTATTGTGTTTCTCATTCTTTGGTTCCAAGGTCGACTCAGCCTTTCATTCGCTAGATGGCGTTGGTAAAGTGAGCAGTAGGACGTATGGGTGCCTTGCATGGCTGCCAAACGGTTGTAATAACTTCTTATCATCCGTTCATACTATGAATTGTAATTGTACTGTTTTAGGCACCTCGGATTGCAACAACAGTAGCCCAGGACTGAATGATGGCTTATAAAAATATTGAAAACAGTCATTTTTAATCAGTCTGTACATAATTTTGTTGGCTTTATGAAGAAATAAACATGTCTTATAGTAATAATAATAATAATATTATTATTATTATTTTGTATTATTGTAATTATTCACTAACATTATCACAAACACTATTAATCAGCATAATTATCCAGAGACCTATCATTATTCTCATTAATATGAATATTTATGATGAACAGAAAACGCAAAATTGCAAGTACATCAGTGTTAATCTGCAGATTGCATGATTTGGAAAACTCCTGTCACTTGTTTATTGATGCATTCAATACATCACAGAGGTCGCCACCAGGGCACAAATATGTTTCGACATTAAATTTTCTGCCCTCTATTGTGCCCCCAGCCAACTCGGCTATGATAAGTAAGCTTACCGTACACTGTCAGTGGGAAGATGAGACGGTGAGGGAGAGGACTGGCCACCCGCCCTCATATGCCGAGGCTAAGAAAATGACGTTGCTAATACTTCATACCAATGGCTGCCTCACGGCTAGCTAAAGGGACTGTTCTTCATTTATTAGATGCATCGGACCACGGCTATAGAGGTGCAGCAGATTATATTAGAAACAGAAGTAATAAGATTAGATTAGAAACATGACGCATCAGATTAGAGCAGAATTTAGAAATAATACATGAATTTCTTCTTTACCTCTTTGCACTGAATACGTTGAAACGGAAGAATGCCGACCACGGTCTCGCAGAAATTCCCATTTCTCATTGTCCGTCTCATCTGAAACCTACCACAAAACACACATCCATGGTAAGTTCCCAGAGAGAAACATTCAGAGGCCCACAACTGACCCACGCTGTCTCCAGTGGCCAGTTATTGGCCCAACTAACGTGGCTGTCTGGGCTGATGTCCAGAGTGTTACCATTACCCTAACCGCCCCCCTCTAGAAGATCAGTTCACACCACGAGGCATCACTGAAACGCTCATGTTAAAACGGGTACTGAAAAATCTGCAAATATACCTTACTGAGCAATCATAATCGTAACGGTTAACTCCAAACTTCTAAAGCGCCCCTTGAAAGCTAAGCGCAAAGGTCAGCAAGAAACATTCCGAAACAAAATAATATCTTATCAAAGAAATGAACCAACAACAGAAGATATTAATTTTCGGAGAGTGATACATGGCCTGCAGAAGGCAAGTGTTTCGCGACAATCTATGGACAGGCAAGACAAGCGAACTCAGCGAAGACGGAGACCGCTTTGAAGGTCTGATTTATCACCCACTCGTCTGCGGTGCTACTTCGCATACCAACCGGGTGATATTTGTACAGAGGGAAGGGAAACTTGCACCGACGCGGTTTCAGACTATTCCCCACCAGCGGCGGCGCTACCCTGGGTCGCGGTAGGTCATTTGACCTGCCTATTTTACTCTTGACTTGCCTTATGACCTTGAAACATCGACATCTGTCCCATAAGATCACTAGTGCAATTATTATACCTAAACAAATTTTTTAAAAGTTTTTTGTAAACTCTAACATTGCTTGATGCGTCAAACTCAAACATTAATTTCTTCGACCTGCTGAATAACTCCCATGACCCTGACGCGACCTGCTGAAATTGTATAGCTGGCTGTTCCACAACCACTTCTAGACATCTACCATTTCTGCTCAATTCACAGCAGGCACTAGGTTTATCGATATGGGGGATGTACGCGGAAGTTAGGTCCTGCTCTTAGGGGTTAAAACAATCTTCAGCTCATTCTGAATTCCGTCACCATATTAAAATTTAAACTAGATGGCCTATAAAATGCCGAGTTAGAGCTGTTGTGCCATACGAACGGTGAGAACTGTTGAAATTAATTTCTGTCGACGGCAACGGCCTTTGTTGCCACAAGATGTCGTTAAACTGTGGATCAATCCATGAGCCTACTGAGCGCGGTCCATTGAGTAATGGTAACGTCACTGGCGTGAAGAGCATTAGGAAGCGGGATCGATTCCCGCTACCCTCCCAAAGGTCCACTCAGCCTATCATTCGCTAGATGGCGTTGGTAAAATTAATATAGTAGGACGTGATGGGCGCCTTGCAAGCCTGCAATATACAGTTAAATTCTACTCCTGTAATAACTTGTGATCAACCATTTGGCTCTCATACCAAAAGCAGCAGTCTTTACCAATAAGCGCTACATAAATTCGCTAACCAGCACAATTTATCTGTGAGATTACCAGCAACGCTGGTGTCTGTCGTTATCAGACCTTGAAGAATCGTAAATCACTGAGGTCAAGGTTCTGACCTTGCACTTGACCTTACCTGACCTACATTTCAAGTCTTTTGTCATAAATGCTGTAAAATGCTGTAAATCATTTTATGTAACTTTCAGCACGAGGAAACTTCTTAGTACAGACTTTGCTCACTGGTTGAGTGTATGTGTGGGTGTATGTAGGTTAGCACATTGCATGTATGTACGTATATGTGTGTGTATGCATACGCATATGTATACATGTATATTCGTATGTATGTATGCATGAATGTACACATACCATGCATGTACGTATGCATGCATACATGTATGTTCGTATGTGTGTACACAGGTATGTAAGCATACGTATGAATATATATATGCATAGGGACACTTAATATAATACCGTTTACCTACATCACAAGGGTGCTGCATGCATGCCAATCTATCTGTCCTGAACAAGTTCATTCAAAAACAGTTTGAAAATGTTTGCTGAACAGAGTTAAATGCAAGAGCATGCATTGTATCGCAAATGACTTGTTAAGTATACTTTCGATAGCATTTGCTAAATACCAGCGTCAGTGACAAAATTCTAGTTGACTTTCTTTTCTCATTTGCTGTTTGGTTTACATGTATTTGTTAATCTGTAAGTTCAATCACGCTGGAGTCTAATGCATAAGGCATTAACCGATGGTGCAACACAGAAAATGAAGAGCAAGGACATCCAGGCTGACAGGTTCCAATTCAGGTCTCAAGGACATGTCATCCGTGCGTTTCCGGTTAAATAATAATAATAATAATAATAATAATAATAATAATAATAATAATAATAATAATAATAATCTTTGTTTATTAATTCAAACCGACATGAACGCAGTATGATTACAAGTCATAGTATGAACGGATGATCACAAGTTATTACAGGAGTCGAATTTAACATCATATCCTTATGTCCTACTGCTCACTATACCAACGCCACCTGGCGAATGAAAGGCTGAGTCGACCTTACAGATGGCGGTAATTCGAAGACGCAATGAACTCGGTTAAAACTAACAGTAACACAGGCCCCAGTATACGTGAGGGAGCTTTGCTGGTCCACTCTGAGCATCCGGGGCCGCCGCTCCACCCCCACGCTCTTCTGCGCAGGGTGAGCTTCTCGTTTCCTACGCGCGGACCTCTCTATCAGGCAGCATCTTGCTTTTTCTGCCGCCGGGCTCTGCGGTATGGAATAGGCTCCCGATGTTGCTTTTGCGTTTGCTGCCTAGGGTTTCTCTGAAACATTTTATTGTAATCGTGCTATTTTCCCTTTTAACCGGAGCTGAGTCGGGACCACTCCTGAGTAGCTACCTTGAAGGAGCGCTATATAAAATTTCCACAATGAGTGAATGAATTAAACATTTCTTAGCCAAGCAATCAATCGATGTAATAGAGAGGATAAGTCTTCTGAAACATGTAGGAAAACTAGACACCAGACAAAACTCATCCGACCAGAAACACAGCAGACAACAAAGGACAGTACTTGCTGACCCCTTGGCACATACCCGTGAATTCAGGGTCTGCGGACTTTCTCCCCGGTGGTCAGAACACTCGATCCGAATAGCATTCTGTCGATCATTCCGCTGACGATCCAGATCGAGAGCATGGGTGATCAGTGACATTGAATCGATCTGATTCAAGTGGCAGTACCGTCTTGGTGGAACTGCAGGTGGTTCAGCATCCCTGGCAGACAGTTCTGAGGGTTTCCAGGGCACCTGGTGGATCCAGGGTTCCACTGCATTGTCACCATTTGGCGCCAGCTTATTGGTACCACACGGAATGGTGATGGTGTTGGCGTGCTTCTTCTTCTGTCGAATAATTGTTCTTATTTGCCGACGTTCATCAAAATCAGTGCTCGCATCCAGCTTCAAGAGAAAGCAAATTATGTTGAAACACAGGTAAATAAAATAATACAACAGCAAATAAGTAACTAACATATTTTGAACAGCAAATCACATCTCATAACAAGTAACCAACACACCATAAAACAGGAAAATAACACCCTATAACATGTAAACCACATATATACATAGACCATCATATCACATCCCATAACAAGTAAATCACATACCACAGAACAACAAATACCATTTTTAAACATGTAACTAACATACCATAACAGCAAGTAGAATCTTTTACAGTCTGTAACTAACATACAGGGGTACCATGTAATAAATAACATCAGCAAATACCATCCTGTATAATATGAAACTAAATTATCGTAACAGCAAACACCCTTCTATAATGTACAAATAACACATTATAAACAGCAGTGGAAAATGTTATAAACATTTTATTACATAAGATACCAGAGCAACAAAAAACATCCAGTAACATCAAATTATATTCGATAACACACAAACAGCTTAGCATAACAACAAACAACAAACAGCTTAGCATAACAACAAACAACAAACAGCTTAGCATAACAACAAACAGC
Source organism: Aporrectodea caliginosa (assembly GCA_020284085.1). Taxonomy (NCBI): domain Eukaryota; kingdom Metazoa; phylum Annelida; class Clitellata; order Crassiclitellata; family Lumbricidae; genus Aporrectodea; species Aporrectodea caliginosa. The sequence goes on from JACEVL010000007.1 coordinate 905,497, forward strand.
TTAGCATATCAACAAACAAATACAAATAAATCACTAATGCATAAATTCCGGCCATAAACACCATATCTGGTTTTTTTTTCAAGTAAACATAACTATGCATGTTTCTATAGGGACCCTATGGCCTGGAGCCTGCTCATCTTTCAATGAACTGATCCGGAGGATCTCACCACCCTCACCCTGTCCTTTTGAATAGGTGCCACACCCTTTAAGAAACAGGTCTGTGTATGGACGGTGCTAGCCAGAGATTGAAATCTCTTAAATAAGTCACCATCGTTTTGGGCTTGTAGTGAGTATGTATGTATTGTATTATATTTAGAAATTTATAAAGCGCCTCTCACAGTAATACACAATCAGAAGCACTCATGTATGTGTGTATGTATGTATGTATGTATGACATTGTATGTATGTTTGTATGTATGTATGTACGAAGATATATAATATAGCGCCTTTTAAATACTTCACAGGACTGTGTCAGATCTAAACAAGTGCATTGTAAATTGTAAGACAGTTTGAGAATGTTTGCTGCTAAGGACCGCTTGCAACAGTACGTAAAGACAATGAAATACTGTTTCCCGAAGATGGTTCAAGCAATGAAAAGGCATGATGAGCTCGAGTTGAAGTACGGGAGCGCGGTACCTGCATATCTCCACGGCTAGCAGAGCGCAACGACAGCCGACCTGGTTGGTTGACTTGATACTGGAGCACAGATCTCCTCGACGGATGTGCGTTGTGACCAATATAGGTATCGAGCCAAAGCTGTAGATATTAGTATTAGGAGTTAACTTTAAATGTAAATGCGCACGCGTTCCTGTAGCGATCCTACAATTTATAACCTATACCCTGATCATTTCTCAATGAACTTATCAGGTCTTATCCTTCCACACCACTGCCTCTGCCCGTCTGAAAGAGTGCAACGACTTTTTAGGTCCTCACATCAGACTACCTCATGAGGTAGCCCAATACATAAGTAACCAAGGGGATATGTTTTACCGTTGTGTGTCAACATTATGCACATGTTTGTGTGTTCGCCATGAGCCGACATTACACATTTCAAGCTGAGACTTCAGTTTTTTGCGGATTTCAGTTGCTTTTTTCATGCCCCGTGTAGTGAATAGGAAGATGAGTTAGGGCTTAGGTTTGTGATTTTAAGGTATAAAGGGCGCGGTTACTTGAGGCAAAATGCCTAGGTAGTGAGTGGGTTGGTGGGGGATATATAAGCTGGGGTTAAGAAAACACTGTGATGTTAAGGATTAGATAGGAGAGTTTGTTTATCTTATTCGCTTCACAACAGATGCTTCTTAAAACCCTTTTAAGTATCAGGCCTGTGTCTGTGTTTGGCTGCTTGTGTCTCTGTCTGTGAGGTTATGTCTTTGTACTTGTCTGTTGGTCTTCTGTTGTGTGTCGCTGCAAGTGTGTCTGTATGTCTTCGTCTCGATCTGTCTGTGTTTCTCTGCACATTAACCATGAAACTGAAAGGTCAACTCAGGTGCAGGTCCAGCTTTTCACAACTCAACGTTGGTTGGCAGGAATTTCAAATGCAAAATAAAGGTGCATTCAATTACCAGTAATGTATGAATGTACCCGTGGTGCAGGAATGTCCATATAAGTACCAGTACATATAAATATGTGTGTAGGAATACTTATGTATATATTATATAACTTGGTATATGCAATTATGACTATATGTAAATATGTATGTGTATTGTGTACCATATCCAGGCTAATATTTAAAAAAATGGTCTTGTGGACTTCTTAAAAAAACTGATACTGTTCACAGAGCCCATTCAATTTAAACTCTCTTTACCCAAAAGTCTAAATAACAAAGACTCAGTGAAGCCGCTAATAGAAACAGGATTTGGGGTGTCCAAGTCACTCCTAACACCATAATAGGTAGCCCTTGTAGCTTATGCAATCCAGTGGGATTGCATAAGCTACATTAACAGATCTAAAAATATGCTCCACACATTAGACTAAACATCAGATTTACTCAAATGATTGTTATAGACCTAAAAAGTCTTTTGACAACATATAAGACTATAATTGACTATTCATAGATCTAGAAGAGGCCTTTGACTGTACCTACCACCCATACATGATCGAGCCAATGTAACTCCACTCTTCGCCTCACAACAGGCACTTCGAATATCAACTCCATGACTGGTGTCTCTAGCTTCCGTTAAACCGAACCTCTACCACATCCACTGCTGCTACCAACACTCATCCACAAGGGGAATGCTCCATTTCTCTATAAGTTCAGTATATACGCCCTTAGTATCACAATCTGCACTCCATGAAAGTCCAGATGAAACTGAGGAATGAACAGGCAGCTCTTTTCTATTCAAACAAAAGACTGCACTTTCATTTCGCATCCAATTCTCACTGTTCACAGAGGTAACAAAAAGAAGTCTGTCCATGCACCAGACTTAAGCAGTTATGTTCTCCAACATAAACCCGCATTCAAATTCCTGTTTTTCCTTAGATACTCAGTACTGTAATGCAATGTATTCTCATAGATTATTTAGCTCCTTCACAGCCTAACTCATCAGAAACATCATAACTCCTCATAAGCAGCTATTCCTCCTCTACGTCCCAAGTCAGTTACACATCGCAACCAAATCATATCCACTGCACCCAAATCAGACCAAGTCGAACGAGGAATTCAGCCCAGGTGGCGCCACATCAATCAATTAAACACCGACAGCTATGAGAAATATGCATGCAACATGTGCCTTCGCCATACGTTACACGTCGCGTGCCAAATGTGCCAGGATCCTGCGCTGTATATATATAAGAACAAGCGTGCACATGTTGCAGAAGCCAGAGATGGGTCAGCTAATCAAGGAGACGGCTGCCAAATTGGAAATGTCCAAATCAATATTACATGGAAGGCAACGATAAACAACAGGAAAATGAAAAATCAGTTTTATTCAAATTTATATTGTATTTGATACAATAGATTTTTATTATTCTGTTACATGGAAAGCACTTAAATATAACTGGGAAATGAAAAAATATACTTTGGAAGTTATTTTTAAAATGTAATAATTTCTATTACTGAAAGTTAAATAATAGACCAAATGTTTCAGTCAGTATACTACAATGTTAGGTGACTTAGGTCACAAGAGGTAAGTCTGGAGTAAGGCACGTCTAGGTAGGATAAGATAGGATGAGGTAAGCTTATAGGTATACAATCATCCAACTGCAACATTATACTATATATGTAGGATGCAATGGGTCAGTTCTGAAAAGTTAAGTTTTTCCGGCAATTATTTATTGGGGTGGGGGTTGAACCCTTACCACCAATAAATATGCCCATGGCCACAGCCAATTCAGGTGAGTGGGGAGGGGCCTTTCCGTTTCATACTCTACTTAGACTCCACTCCGAGGACAGAGGGCATGACCTCATCAAACGCCAGTCCTGTATTATTTATCGAGGGGGGCCAATTATTTTTACAAGGACTGCCGCATAATTGATTGAAGAGCTCAGCATGGACCATATACCACTGCCCAGATAGATACAAACACACTGTAACACACACACACACACACACAAAGGCACATACAAATACAAGCATACGCAAACATACAAACATGCAAACACAACATAGACTGAATTATATATTTTACAGAAAATGGATGAATTCATCTATTTTAAATAATTTTACACATACATACTTGCATACATAAAATATATTAAAACGTATACATACTACATACACACATCCACATATGCATACACATGTCTACATATACATAATACATCTGTACATACACACATACAAACAAATTAGACAATGCTCCAACTGGCCTGGTGCAACCTGCCCCAGGAGATACCAATTAGCAACAACCACTGTCAAACAGGAACATGATTTCATGTATGTGCATGATATTTGCATATAATATATATGCATTGCTGATGATTGCTCGTAATATGCTATGTAATAATTATAAAACAAAGCACAGGGTGACCTGCAGCAGAGCACGTGCCTTTGTGCAATATACAACCGACTTATTAATTAATGTCATTGTATCATGGCACACTGCAATCTGTTTATTACACATAATTAACGTATTAAGTTAACATATTTTATATAAAAACAATTTAAATACAATTAATACTACATACAAATATTATATTTCATTCAACAGTGCTACGAAACTTAGCAAGACAAACCCGTATTTCCGGTTTGTGTGATTAGTGATCCTGATTATTTTAGTAAACAGATTTCAACTGGACTTTTCCAATCCATTAAATGTATATGCCAAACATTTTTCTAAGATTTCACTCGAAGTGATACTGTAGTTAAAAACAGATCAACGCCTAGAACTACGATAACAGCGCTATATAAATCGCTTCCCAATCTGCGTTGGTACTCGCACAGTGACCCCTCCTAGTCCTGCAAAGGCTGGCGGAACAAACTAGATGGTCAGATTTTCTGTTCATGGTACTAAATGTACTAACTGGTTACTGGTCCGTGTTGCCTAACTTCGCTGTGCTTGCCAGCGTTCCATCCACAGCAAAAATCGACAATAAGTCATTAAGAAAATTATGAAGTGTGGCGGAACGTACCATGCACCGCAAAGTCTTTTCATCCAGTCCGCTGTAAAAATTCGTCATTTACGATCAACATCTGATAATTATCTCTGATTTGAGTATAACGTGAATATTTTCTGTCGCTTCTCCAATTAACTAATTATCAAAATTCGTCCGCACTAACTAGTTCACGAGAATCGCAGCAATTTCGTCCGTAATTGTTGTTTTCTGTCAAAGGCGTCTTATTGTGAGACCGCCCTATTCAAACTCCGTTCAAACTTTAGGACGAGTCCATGTCGCGCAAAGGGTGGATAGGGCGGCAGAGGCGACCGTTTAGTAAACAAAGATAATTTAAAATGTAAATTTACACATTTGTAGGCCTAATAGCAACCGCCCCATCGACCCCTCTCAGGTTTCTCTGATTTTATTGGACGAGGATTCTGAACCACCTCTGTTCCTTTGAATAAATGCCTGGACATTTAAGGTTCCCGCGTTCGGAAAGATGTAGCCTATCGCTATAAATATTCTAATAGGCCTACACAGTTCTGGGTCCTACATGCAGTCATGAACATTATTTTCTCAATCATTGTTACGAAACATGTAGGCCTATCCACGAAAAATTAAAATATCACTGATAGGCTTGCGAAACGTCTTTTGACAATCCTTCTGACTCAACGCAGCGTCCGTGATTAAGCTGGTAGGCCTAGGCTACCCTGGCGCTCGGCCTTCTTGTAGGGCTTTACATTTTAAGTTTACGAGTGAAGTTTACGAAAGTCAGAAGTGAACTCCAAAATTACCAAAACATTCCTCAACGGCACAAACGCTCATTTACGCTCAAAATATTCGCACATTAGATTATGCAGATATTTTCATACCTCGAGCCCATTCTACTCAAAACAGACCGGTCTACACTCTAGAGGTTGATCTAAGCTTAGGCCCCTACTTGTTGTTTAGTCTCTGATCACATAATAATTATGGAGTTTATTATAGATCTAACTAGGTTTAGGTTACATTTGAATTTAATATGGAGTAAGACTCCTCAACCCTGTTGCCATTGATGCTGAGATATTTAACCTGGGCGTCAGATAATAATTTGACATGATAGGCCTACACCCAACATTTAGCCGTAACTTCTTATAATCCAACACCGCTCCTGCCTCTAAATTCGGCGCGCCCACATCACTCAGAAATGTTGCATAAACATTTGCAAATAGCCAATAGGCCCGCGTCGGGGGCGCCTAAAATACACCTGACCTCGATTAGACATCGTAAATATTTAGTCGTCAGAGGCGCTGTCGTCTTTTCGTCTGGGTTTAAACCACGGGAATAACTTTGTGTTTAGATGGAGATGTCTGGTCACCGCCACTTTAAGAAGTTTTGGCGACAGTCACCACCACAAGGCCTTGTTTACACTGAACTGTGTTTTTGCGACAATGACAGCGTTATTTTTTGTTTGAAGTGGTTCGTTGCTTCTCGAAGTCAGGTTAAAACTGTAGCCTACTTTGCTATAGGCGAGCGACCTTAAAGTGGGAGAATAGTCGCGGTAGTTTAAGTTCAACGACACTATGTGATAACGAAGATCAGTAGCGTCGCCCTCCTCCTCCATCCAGGCTTGGGACTGGCACTGCCTGGCACTAAGATACGAACGTGCAGTGGCAGACAAAGCATACTACACTTTACATATATAAGAGGAAGGGGAGTGAGGAGGGAGGGTGAAGGGATGGGGAAACGGAAAAGGAGGGGACTTAGGACGGATTGGTCACGTAATAGTTTACATTATTTACTTTACATCCTATGGCTGCCAGGACCGTTGACGTCGACCTTACCTTAATTATTGTGTCTCATTCTGTCAGCCGTACTTCACCTAAATCCTTCAAGCTCTGTAATAAATAATAAACAGATTGACCAAGCAAGGTGGCAAAGGTTTGTGCGAAGGGCTGGCTTCAATTACGCCACACATTCAATTGATATAATAGCCTAAGCTAGTGTTGCTTTCAGAAACAGATTATTTTGAAGATTTCATAACATTTTCTACGCTTAGAAAGAATCTGTTGAACACGGGACTGCGCAAAGCCCTAAACGCAACGCCATCTAGCGAATAAACAGTCATAAATCTGCTGATTGCAATGGTAGCTTTCTCTATCGAATGAAGTGTAAACCACGACAAGAATAGTGATTACATTGCATGCAAAACACGGTGTAAATTTAAACGGATAACATACATTGGAAGATTGTTTAATTTGATACAAATATCACGCTTAAATAACGTAACACTTGTTTTGGAGCGAGGGGTTTTAAAGCTTGACATCATCTATGGCTGTAAAACAGTGAAGTCATTGAAACTTGTGCAAAGTACAGAATCCGTCCAAATTATAGGCCTAGGCCTATCAACGGACTTAGTCCTTCGTGCGGGTCTGCATCTCCTCCACTAGTCTCTGTTCGTCGCCAGATGGGGCCATCCATTTAGTACGTACGCAGAAATCCTGGAAAAATCGACCCCCCCTCTCTGCACGCACATGTACTTTTAACACCCCCTGTAGAACGGTCTATATCCTGACTGTAACCTGACTGAATAGGGCTGGCGGCCAAACTGTTGGGACACACTGTTGTGCACAGCTGCAAGGCTGCCAAGACAGTTAATAGCAGTCAGAGGTAACGGGCGTATACAAGTGTGTGATCCTTCCCACAGCATCTCAGCATCTTTCTTCCTACACTCTTACAGTAATTGCCTGATCGCTGAACTGTGACTCATTTGAAGAAAGGCCACTATAGACAAAGTATTATCCAGGTTTACCCCTCCCACGCGTACGCAAGCATACGCAATCAGATGCATTTGGGTTACCTCTCCATGCGTACATGCTAAATGGATGACCTCTGCTCCGCCTCCTCCCACGACATCTTCAGGCAGGTTATCTAAAGTCGTCACTGATGGTTCCTGGTCAGTTCTTCCGTGGTCGTCCTCTCTTTTTTCTCCCTCCAGAATTCCAGAACAGCACTAGTTTGGCTCTTCTTTATTTCTCTATCGCAACTGCTGTCGACTGTTATTAAACTTACAGAAGGTAACAGAGGGCACCTATACAGATTCCACCTCCCTGTCGGCGATCACAATCTTGTCATCTTCATTCCATTCACCAGCCTTCATGATATCTGTTTTTTCTGTATTGACAGCAAGACTTCAACAGACAGAAGCTGAAAGTTAACCACTTAAAAGAAACTATTTTCATGGTTAATTTATTAATTTATATTATATGCATCAAAAGCTGCAGCAGTTCTTATACGGAGATTAATAATTTTGAAGGTTGATATCACAAGGCCACAAAATATAGATCCACTCTTAAGAAAAATTCGCCCTACATAAGAATAACCTAACTTAACGTAGGATAAAACATAACATACATAACGTATTAATATATGCATAGCATGCATGCACAGTAGAGAGTGACATGGGGAGACAATCTCGTCCCCATCCCCACCCCGCAACAAGTAAGTCTTCCCCATCCCCGCCCCATCCCCGCAGGGTTTGTCCCCATCACCGCCCCATCCCCGCAGGTTTTCTCCCCATCCCCACCCCATCCCCGCAGGACGACATCACATTCCCCGCAAAAGTCTACACCAATTAAAATTTAAAAATAACATATTTGAGCTTACAAAGCTATTTGTATTGCTGACTGCATTAGTCTGTTATTATCTTATCGACAGTTTGCATTAACCAAGTCTTGACCATTGCTGACTAGAAGGCTTCAGGAAATAAGAAAATCTCCTTATCAGTTCTCAAGTTCTTAACATCACCCGGGTTTCTTGCCGGATCATTCCCCATTACCGCGGTATTACCGCGAGAGTAAACCCATATTACCGCGGTATTACCGCAATTGTTGTCCCCATTACCGCGGTATTATCGCAATTGTTGTCCCCATTACCGCGGGGTTTACCGCGGTTACCGCGGTTTTCCCGCGGGGAAATTCCCCACGTCACTCTCTAATGCACAGCACAACGTGGCATACATAATACCACAGATAGGTTAATGGTGGAGTTGCACCTGGCGAATAAACTAATTTGCTAAATTTATAGCATCTGAAGAAATCATTTTAAAGGTCTATATATGGCGATAGGCCTAACTGCAATAATAATTATTGTTAAGCGACATCCTGTGGCCGCCAATCATGGCCGTTAATGTCAACCTTACTCTATGAGGTACTGAAAGCGGAATCTAGCGATTACACGCATATTTTTGAATTTATATAATCGGAAGAATGATTGTTAAAGGTGTTTAAGAAAGTAAAATTAAGTAAGTACGTACTTTATTGAACCTCCTGCAAACGCACTGACGAGCATATTTTTTATCTTTTGCTTAGTGACATCTTGTGGCTGCCAAGACCTATTACGTCGACCTATCAGTAAATTATATTGTAATTAAATATATTTATGTTAAGAACCCATCTGGTTAAATTTGCTGACAACAGGTAGGCCTACCTATTAGGCTATTAGTGGGATCCTCAAACATTGGTAGGCGACAGCAGCCGAAGAATACGATCACGTTTCGGCCTGAGCAAAAATCAACAATCCCAGGCTCAATTCATCCAAGACTCGAGAGATAATTTTCAGAAGCAGGGATCAAAAGGTTCATCCATACCCCTAGTTATCCAAGGGACGGAACGGGCTAAATCCATCAAAGTATTGGGGATCACCCTTAGTTCCGACCTGCGCATGTCCACACTTAAGGCCTTTAGTCTAGACAAGGTGCTGACTTAAGCTCCTCCTCTTTATAGCCTATATATGTGCTTAGGGTGCTGACCTGTCTCCCCCTGCGCTTCATGAGGTCGCCATGGCAACACCATAGCTCAACTTATGTAAGCTTTCCCGGTCTGGTGGGGGTCGCGAGCGTTAAGGAAAGGGACAGGTTAGAGCGAATGCTAAAACGGATGAAGCGCAGAGACTTGCTCCTGTCTGCTAGTTCTGGTACGTCTGATATGGCCTTGGCCGCAGATGCCGGTCTGATTCAAGCCATCTGTATTGAGCCATGCCATGACCTCCGGGGAATTTTCCCTCCTCCACGTCAAAACAAATAAGACTTGCATCCTAGGACACATAATTTCACCCTCCCAACTTAGGATACCCGGAACTATATTCCGCGAGTCTTATTTAAATATGTAGGCCTCTATTAGTTAACACAAAATTCCTGTACTAATAATATCTACATGTAATTGTAGCTCGGCTCCTAATTATTCGCTTGTGTAACTTGTAACTAGTTGCCTCTATGACAACTAGATTTGTTGAATTAAACGAATATTGATTAGCCTAATTGACTGATTATTATAACAAAGCATACATACATAACATACTCAGCATAACACAGCATATATGACATACATGACATACATAACATAACATAAGCTGACATAACATGTAATACATAACATAAGATAGCATGCATGTCCATGATGCTATCTGTCAACTGTGGATGGGAATCCGTTGATTGGTTCCACGTGTGTGCGTGGGGCCACCACTGGCGACTTTTCTAGCTCTCTGTGCATTTTTTGCTTACTGATAGATTTCTGTTCTCAATGACAATATAACCACTTTAATGGCAGGCACAAAGAGCTCATCTAATTAGTTTTCTCTTTGCAGTTGCGACAGTATAACATGTGGCATCTCGTAAAGATCGGTTTCGTCTAATTCTACCATTAACTGAATTTACTAAAGTGAAAAGTACTGAATGCTGATCACTGCATGATCAAACCAGTGGCGTAAGGGGCCGTCCATAAAGTACGTCACGCTATTTTTGACCATTTTACCCCCCCTTCCCCTGTCACAAACTGTCACAAAACTCGGACCCCCCCCTAAAGTACGTCACACTTTCGAACATAGAAATAATAATACTTCCGAAAGCAAGGCTAATACATAAACAAGGCTTCGCAACAGCATTATTACTAGCGCTCCTAGCGAGAGGAATCGTGAAAACACATTCAGGAGATATGCATTTCATGCTATTTTGACATAAAACTAATTAAAATGTTTCAGAAAATTTTTGAAAATTATTTTTAAAGCTATGAAATTCTACTAAAAATAAAAATAAATTATAAATAAAATTTAAAAAAATAAATGTGTGACGTCACACATGGCCTGACCCCCTCCCCTGTCACAAACTGTCACACTTTCTTAGACCCCCCCCCCTGGAGCGTGACGTACTTTATGGACGGCCCCTGACGAAGGGGCAGAGGGGGCAACCGCTCCCGGGCGCAGCATACGGGGGCGCAAAATTAGCTTTTAGTGGGACACAGTACTATGACAAGAACGATTAAAGTCAACAAGAAAATAAAAAAAGAGTACTGTACAGTCATCAACTCTTGCCCTGGTCTCTGAAACCCTTCGTTACGCCACTGGATAAAACAAAGATGACTTTGGGTGCGACATTGGTTGATACATTGTGCATTAATTAGACCACGGCAAGACAGAAGTTATAATTACAATTACAAACAATAACCGCTTATGAGGTTAAACATAATGCTTTGACGTTGCAGAATAGATAAAGCGTAGCTTTTTGACGTTAAACTGACTATCGTCAAAGGTTCGTTGGTTTATGACGGAATCAGCTGCCCATGACTGACGACGCATGGTTTTGTCCAAAGACCTTACATATAAAAGGGCCTTTTATATGTAAGGTCTTTGGTTTTGTCACCGCCTCATACATCTCACCATCCGTCAGCAACCATCCCCCCTTCGGCGACTCGATGGACTAGTCCGTTGCAATGGCTAACAACTGACAAGTGGCGCACTCGAGCGGTGGAGGATTTACGTCTTAACGTCAAATTTGTAAGAACTGCATGCTCTCACTCTTATCGCTGTAGAATAGGAAATATAGCCATTGCGTATGATATATAGGGTTAAAAAATAAAATAAAAGTGATGAGATGGAACTAAAATAATACGCGATTATCACACTATTATCAGTACATTTATCATATATTTTTTGTCACAGTAGCATTAGGGACATTATTAAAGCATAATTTGAGTAGCGCTATAAAAGTTCTCGGACGTTCTCAGAGATGACTGCAGAAGAAATAATATGAGAGTTGAGTAGCAGTTTAGGAGTATGCCAATTCAATGGATGACGTACCCTGCCTGTATTAATTCCGATTTTAGCTATAGGCCTAATCGTAATCTCTAGATCTCTACAGCGTCCACAAAAAGCAAAATCGCATAAACCAACTTATTAACAGGAGTTAAATGTGTATGATGATTAGCCTACACCTCAATATATCATAATCATGACATCGCTGACATGTAGGCTTAAGTGATCTTTAATTATATTAATGTAAGACTTACGCTTTCTCTTTTTTCTTGTTAGTTGTCTGATGAAGAAATATTCTTGAGGATTCGCCATGATTATTCCGTGTCAACTGTTTCACCGGAAACGACAAATTACTTTAGCGACAGAAGATCGCAAAAGTTGAAACATTAATTCCGACGATTCGACTATTCGAAGTTGTCTTTAGCAAAATCGAACAATAAAATCCATAAAATAATGGATTTCCAGTGCTACGCATGCAACAAAAAGCAATCCGATTATTCACGATAAAACCGGTTTAGGTTCTTCTGATAATAAAACCAGGAGATTAGTAGAAGACAGTTTCTATTCGCTTGTGAACAAGGTGGTGCCTTGTGCTTGGCTTTCGAGTGGCGATTTAGAAGTGAGTAGTTTACGATTATTCAACCTGCTGATACAACATATAGGTCTAAACCACACGAAGTAGGCCTAGACTAAATTTCGATCTTCTGACATTTCAGGATCGATGTGTGCGGCTCTGGACGATGCTTGACTAGAAGATAGCGACCTTGAAGTAGAACCCTTCGCTGTGGTACAGTGGTAGGCCTATATGCATTGCCAGTTGATACAACTGGGAGCCATTACGCTTTTCTCAAACGATGTCCCATAATGTATAGTCTCGGTGACTGCCGATCGATTGTCCATTTCTGGTGATTGCGCGGGAGTCGATAGACGACAGAGAGAGAGAGACCGCGTACAATTGTAGGAACCGATTGGCGGAAGAAGTGGTCCTGCAGGGAGCCGTCACAGCTCTTGGATTATGCCACAGGATGTCTTGTCTGCGATGCCTTCTCCTTTGTCTTCTCGTCTGTGCTGCGTTCCTCAGCGTATGCTGTCTCGCTCTTCTCAACAGCGGTTCGTATATACAACTCACTGAAACTCTGCATGCAGTTAATGTACATGTTAAAATGTACACGGTTTTCTATAGCAACTTAAAGTTGTATAGTTTCTAAAGGAATTTCTTGAAAATTAAATGTTCATTTTCAATGAATTGATCGGGTGGGATCCTTCATCACCGGGGGTTCACCGCTTAGACCGCTATCCGTTTTAGTGAGCGCCACGCCATTTTCGCTTTCAAGACAAGGTGACATAGACGCATCATATTTACAATCGTGTACAGATTCTCATAGTTCTGCGATTTGGCCGATATTTAATAAATGTTTTCAAATAGGATATTGGCTAGTAATGAAAACATTTGAAAGTTTTCAAATAGGATGATCTTCTCGTGTCTAATGCGGCATGAAAAGCGTCACAGTTGAGGCGTTGACCACGACATTAGTTTTCATTATCCGCCGAAAGCTACCAGTTTTATTCTTAATAATACGCTGTTTCGTTCGTCCTTCTGGGGAGTGAAATTGTGAGTACTGTTCTTGATAATAAGCGATTAATAAGATCTTATGAAAAACTTCACCAGTAGGCCATATGCAGGATACTGCTTATGGATACTCTCAATATGCAGGATACTGCTTACCAATGTTACCTTACATAACCTTACATACCTGTTGTAATAATTTATATAGCGCTGGATATAATTATATTCACAAAACAACGCATGTTCCCATCGTCATCTTTCGATGCTGACGTCGAATGGGGATTTCTAAACATTCGCCGGGTTTGAACTCTGGTCATTCAGCGGTCCAATGCAGCACAAATAACCTCTTGATTCACGAGACCAGATCCATAAAATGACTTTCAAATCTTGCCACACATTACTCTCTTTAACATCACTGCATTGCCTATGTGTCCACCTTTGAATTTCCGGCCAAATTCAGCCGATACTACGCTGCTGATGAGTTCTATCTAGAAGTTGCGCTATAGAAATGTTCACTTATGTTACGTTATAGCGTTGTTAAGCCCGGGCAAATCATTCGGACAGTGTGTACACATTCATCACATTCTCTCTATTTACTCTAATCCCGGCGCATGAGCGAACCACGACGGATACTTAAAACCGAGACAGATGCGTCGGTCGCGTGACACTGTCTAGGTATTTCCGGTGTCTCAGCCGAAATGATCTTCTCGTGTCTAATGCGGCATGACAAGCGTCACAGTTGAGGCGTTGACCACGACATTAGTTTTCATTAGCCGCCGACTCACCGACGCGCGTATGATCGATCGGTGGTGCAGCGCCGCCGCCGCCGCCGGCCTCATCCGCGGGTTAATGTAGTTCCTTATTTGAATCTCGGCCACCCTGTCGACCAAACATGCACGTCTGACCAAAGATGCCTTGACCATTTACACTGGACGCTTGACCAGACCGGACCCGATGAAGACAATTCGTTGCCAACGGCTACAGTTATTGTCCTTTCGGGTCGCAGACGTCAGTCCGTAAAAATGGTCCCTGGAGCAAAGGCTTTTATTATTTATATTTGGCCCTTCGACGCTTTCGTAGAGTCTTGCTGGTCGTTGTTTTATGGCACGCCGTGCTTATCTTAATATCTATGGAAATGCGGTTGTTCGGATCGAGTGCTATGCCAACCGATAGGACAGGACGGTGGTCGGAACGGGGGACCTTTCGCATTCATCAGGCAATGCATGAACGGGAAACTTCGGAGAATTTATTTGGTCGCCTGTAGGTTTGATTCTAGGTCTATTTTATATGCAAGGCTGCATATAGGGTAGACTTATAAAGGATAGGCATATTGGAGTAGCCTAAGTAGCCTGGCCTATACAATGCAGTTAGGACCGGACCTAGTCGCAGTTTAAACAGCCTATAGGCTTAGTATTAAACCGCCTAGCCAATATGCTGTTATGCAAAATGGGTAGGCTACAGTATATCAACAGTGAAACTGCTAACTTGCTACTAAGTGCTATTGTGTTATTGTATTGCGGCTTGAACCCTAGAATGAATGGCGGGGAGAGATGGACTTTGAGGAAGGATGGACGTGCACTTCTGAACTTTGGAGAAGGCAATGTCAAATACACTTGTATTGTATACTAGTTAATTCCTTCTTGGTGTTTAACTTAGTTAAACACCAAGAAGGAAGGAAGGAATATGGAAGAGATGAATGCTGGGAACCCAATGACATAATGCCGGTGGATGTATGCGGAGATGATTTGTATATGGTATGCACATATACTGAGCTATGCGCATGCTAAATGTTGGAGGTGTAACTCGTTCTTCGTGTACGGCGAAAGCCTTAATCCAACAGACGTGCAAATTTTTCCATCAGCTGCGCTTCTACCATGATAGATTGACGGACAGACGGACGGACTGGAAAGATGGACAGCTGGAGCGATTAGCTCTGACTGGATGGAGTTACGTCTCTATAAACAGCGGGGGATTTTCGGTGGCATAATCTCCTCCGTTCGTACACCAGGAAGTGGCAGACACACGTCACCGGAAACTAAGTCGTAGATGAATTCAACCCCGAGAATATTCCTATGTACCATGTGCTCGAATGGCTTTGGGGGTAGCAGTCCAGAGTCAGTTTTTTCTTGACTAACTACGGCTTATATATATCTATGGATCTATAATTAATATATAAATAGTTTATTATACATAATTTATTATACTTAATTACATATTGTAGTAGTAGTGGCAGCAGCAGCAGCAGCAGCAGTAGCAGCAGCAGCAGCAGCAGCAACAACAACAACAGTAGTAGTAGCAGTAGCAGTAGCAGTAGTAGTAAAAAGTAATAATAATAATAATTTGCCAGCCTTTAGCCCGAGCCCGAGGAGTTCTAACAGTTCCAGACTTTCAACGATTTAATTAATTTTGAAGTCCTTGAGGGATCATGTTTACCACGGGGCAAAAAACAAAAAAAATTATTATTATTATTACTATTATTATCACTCATTTATTAAGCGCCACTAGAAATACCCAAGCCTCAATCGATGTGCTCAGTAATTACCAGTGTATGGCTGACTTGCTCAAGGTTCCTTATACATTAAACGTCTCAAGTTATGTTCGAACCAATACTTTCCGCTTCTGCAATCCCAAACTATTCGGTTTCTGTGACCCATAAATACACGTAGGCTATACACGCATTCAGTGAATGACTTCAAATGAGATTTCTATGCTGCCAAACTGTGCCGTGTAAATTGGCTTCTTCAGCTTCCTGCTTCTGCTGCTGATGGTTTGTTGGTGGTGGTGGTGGGTGGAGGGGTAGTGGTGGTGGTGGTAGCGGTGGGTGGTGGTGGTGTTCGTTGGACTGGAGCGACATCTTCCGTGCAGCTGTCGATTGGTGAATTGAATTTGGCGACGACGCACCAGGGGTCGCTTTCCACGAGGTCCATCGAAGACCCTCCGATCACCCTCTGGGAGGAGGGTCACGGAAGGTCACTCAGACCAAATACCAACACTCACCCACACGCAACGACAAAGGCAAAATGGGTGCAGAGAGGGAGTATCCATCCATCCATCCGTCCGTCCCCTTCCATCCATCCATCCATCCATCCATCCATCCATCCATCCATCCATCCACCCATCCATCCATCCATCCATCCATCCATCCATCCATCCATCCATCCATCCATCCATCCATCCATCCATCCATCCATCCATCCATCCATCCATCATCGATCCATCCATCCATCCATCCATCCATCCATCCATCCATCCATCCATCCATCCATCCATCCATCCATCCATCCATCCATCCATCCATCCACCCACCACCCACCCACCCACCCACCCACCCACCCACCCACCCATCCATCCATCCATCCATCCATCCATCCATCCATCCATCCATCCATCCATCCATCCATCCATCCATCCATCCATCCATCCATCCATCCATCCATCCACCCACCCACCCACCCATCCATCCATCCATCCATCCATCCATCCATCCATCCATCCATCCATCCATCCATCCATCCATCCATCCATCCATCCATCCATCCATCCATCTGTCCATACAGTGTGATTCTCGTTAACGATAACGATAACGAAAATGTTCGTTAACGAAAATAAAATGATTTCGTTAACGATAACTATAACTATAACTAAAAATATCATTAACTATAACTATAACTATAACGAAAATAACAATAACGAAAATTCATCTTTATTTTCGTTAATACAAAAAATAAAAATAGGAGGTGCAATTTGGACGATTCGACATAAATGAGAAACAAAAAATGCGATATTTTTATATTGCAATTTGTCAGTTACTTTGGAAATTCGTGTATTCATGAAACTGAATGCACCCATGCTTCAAAGGATTTCAAAGCTCTGAGTACAGTGTGTAACAGCGTGTTAATCCGCACAATTTTGCCTATAACCTCAATTATTGTAACTAAGTAGTAACTAAAATTAACTAAAATAAAAATTCATTAACTATAACTATAACTATAACTAAAAATAATACTAACTATAACTATAACTATAACTAAAATAAAAAAACATTAACTATAACTGTAACTATAACTAAAATAAAATCTGTAAGGAGAATCACACTGTGTCCATATATACCAAATATAAGTCAATAGGCAGGTACGTATAATGCGGGACAATTATTAGACAACGAAGACCAAAGATAGTATATTACATAATAGAGAATGGTAGTGCAGTACCTTCATCTCAAGTAGGAGCTTTCAATGGATTATGTGTTAGGATAGCATGCGACTTTACTCGCCTTCATCTCAACTTAAACGCCACAAGAATTTAATTGATTTTACTTCTCAAAATAATTCCTAATTTCGTTAATAATTTTAGTTCAGCAAATAATTCATAATTTCATTCCTAATTTAGTTTTTGAAGCTAAAATAATTCCTACTTTTAATTCCAGTTTTCGTTAAGGAAATCCTTTATTTTAACTTCTAAGTTTAATTTTCGTTAACGAAAATATCACTGCCATCCATCCATCCATCTGGCCATCCATCCATTCATCGCTTTGGTCAGAGGTGGAATCGATAAATCAGCCGATGACAATAGATCGATCTTCGTACAATTCCTGTTCAGCAGCAGCAGCATCAGTTGCAACGTCCTCTCTTCATCTTCTTCATCATCCACCCCTCATCCATCTCTTTGTTATCATCCTCCCCAACAAAATGACGAAACTAACCAATTGCCTGACCAGTCGATGACCACTTGTTAATTCTCCGTTTGTCTCTGCATCCGCCCATCAGTGAGCCCTGGTCACTATCCTCCAGGACTCATCCTCACCTTCTTCAACTGCCCCTCGCGATACCATCCCTCACCCGCTCCATGATCCGCCCTCTCTCCGCCTTTTACCATCCCTTTTACCCACCCTCATCCACCAACCAATCCATCTATCCATCTATCCATCTATCCTCCCATCCATCCATCCTTTGCTGTTGACGCTGTAGCATATACATATATATATATATATATATATATATATATATATATATATATATATATATATATATATACCTAACTGATATTTTCATCTGTCTTATTGAGTTCTCCGCCTCTCAGTCTATTATGTCCAGTTCTCCTCGTGCCCATCTGTCTGTCTTTGTCTGCCAGTGTCTCCATGTTTGTCTATCTCTTTGTCTGTGCCTGCCTGCATCTCTGTGTTGTCTGTCTGTCTGTTTCTCTCTGTGTCTCTTTCTCTGCCTATATCTCTGTGTTTGTGTCTTTGCCTGTCTGTCTCTGTCTGTCTCCATCTGTCTGTCTCTTTGTCGCCGGTGCACCAAGATATCTGTTTATTCATTGTTGAGATTGAGTTTCGTTGTATCCTTAATCTTTCGATTGACTCTGTCGGTGGATCCTTTGTCTCCTTTGAACCTCCCCCACGCCTCCTCTGCAATCCAATTGCTATGACCATAACTCCTACACCTGGTTCCAACCAGAGCATCTCTCCATTCCTCTCCCTTTGTCTTCCATCCGCGTCATTTCATCCAATTCTCTTCACTCCCCATCCCACCCCTCTGCTCAGCATCCCTCCCTGCATTCTCCCTGCTTCCCTCTCTCCCTCCTCCGTCCTTTTCCCTCCGTATTTCCCCCATCCTCTCTCAGTATCTTGCTTCCTATCACTCGCTCTATCTCCCTCTCCATCTATGCCCCGGTCTCCTTTCCCGCTTACCTTCCTCCATCTCCCTCTACATGCATGCCTCCCTCCATCGTCTCCCTGTCCTTCCTATCTTTATCTTCGTCTGCCTCCATCCACATACATGTACTTCCTTGGATTTTCCAGTCTTGCTCCCGTTTTGCTTGTCTTCCTGTGTGTTTCCCTGTCTGTCTGTCTGTCTGTCTGTCTGTCAGAAATCTTGATGCACAGGCGACAAAGACACAGACAGATAGAGACAGACAGAGACCGACAGGCAAAGACAGGAACACAGCGATGTAGAGAGAGTCTGTCTGTCTGTCTGTGTCTCTCTGTGTCTCTCTGTCTCTCTCTGTCTCTATCCTCTGTCTGTCTCTCTGTCTCTGTCTGTCAGTGTGTGTGTGTGTGTGTGTGTCTCTCTCTCTCTCTCTCTCTCTCTCTCTCTCTCTCTCTCTCTCTCTCTCTCTCTTTCTTTCTTTCTTTCACCCTCTCTCTATATCAGCCCGTCTCCTTCCCTGTTGCTGTGATCGATGGTATTAATCTTTGCACGTGTTCTCTCTTTGGAATTCAACTCATGTCGTCTTCCCTCGCGTTCAGTTCCCTTCTCCACCCCCACAACCCCCGCCCTATCCCCCGCCCTTCAAGTTACCCACCCCTCGGTGGGTATGAACACTTTCATTCGCTCCCTTTCACCCCTTGGGACAACACTTTCCAATCCATCGCAAAATTTTCGCTCTTTTGCTATTAGGTGGAAATCCATAGACTCCATTTATGTCTGTTATTTAAAAGAAATCTATAGAATCAAAGACGTTGATATTATACAGAAATCCACGCATTTCAAATGAAGATCAATCTACAAATTTTCGGACATTGAAAATTATTATGTAAACAGGAAAGGCTTTGATGGCAGCTGACAATATATGCATCAATTATATCCATCCATCAGTATGTCCATGCGTCAGTCCGTCCATCAATCCATCCGTCCATCCTTCGATCCATCCATCCATCCATCCATCCATCCATCCATCCATCCATCCATCCATCCATCCATCCATCCCATCCATCCATCCATCCATCCATCCATCCATCCATCCATCCATCCATCCATCCATCCATCCATCCATCCATCCATCCATCCATCCATCCATCCATCCATTCCATCCATCCATCCATCCATCCATCCATCCATCCATCCATACATCCCATCCATCCATCCATCCATCAATCCATCCATCCCATCAATCCATCCATCCATCCATCCATCAATCCATCCATCCATCCATCCATCCATCCATCCATCCTTCCATCCTTCCATCCTTCCATCCATCCATCCATCCATCCACATCCATCCATCCATCCATCCATCCATCCATCCATCCATCCACATCCACTCAAATCCGTGCATCTCATGATCCATGATCCATCCTAACCCACCCACCCAAATCCCACCTACCCACCCCATCCACCCTCACCCACTCACCCAAGCCCATTAGAAATCCGTGATAGAGAAAGACTTCCTTCATGTACCGTCTTTATGAAATGGCAACTGATTCCAACCGCTTAAATCCTAATGGTCAAGTGCAGCTTGGCCGTCAAAACTGACCACTTAAATGAATCATTATCACCAGTTTCTCGGTCCATTAGCTGACCAATGCACTGACCTCTGACGGCTTCGAAGGATTTAATGGCTATGGACACTACTTGAGCGCAGATCATATATAAAGACCCAGTTCCAGAGAAATGAGTCTCTGCTATAATAGGGTCCTTTGATTGCCTTTAGGGTCCTTTGATTGCGTCTGCCATAAATCTGCACGTATGTCTGTCTGACTCTGTCTGTGTGTGTGTCTGTCTTTCTGTCTGTCTGTCTGTCTCTGTCTCTGTCTCTGTCTCTGTCTCTGTCTCTGTCTCTGTCTCTGTCTCTCTGTCTCTGTCTCTCTGTCTCTGTCTCTGTCTCTCTCTCTCTCTCTCTCTCTCTCTCTCTCTCTCTCTCTCTCTCTCTCTCTCTCTCTCTCTCTCTCTCTCTCTCTCTCTCTCTCTCTCTCAATCCCTGTGTTTGGTCTGCCTCTTGTCGGTCTGCTTGTCTCTCTTTCTGCCTCTTTGTCTCTTTCTGTATGGCTGCTCCATGTCTGTCTGTTGTCCTTCCGTCCCTCTCTTTGTTTGTCTACAGCCTTGTCTGTATCACTGTCTGCCAGTGAAGGAAGAACAGATATTAAAAGTAGGAAGCAAAAAGCAAATGAAGCAATGCAAGGAAGGAAGAAATTAAAGGAAATAAGAAAGGAAGCTAGAGCTGGAAGGAATTGAAGGAAGAAAGGAATGAAGTACGGAAGAAATGGAAGAAAGAAAGGAAGACGCAGGGAGAAAGGAAGGAAGGAAGAAATATGGCAGGAAGGAATTGAATGGAAGGAAGCAATGGAAATAAGGAAGGAAGGAAGAGCTGAAACCACCCAAAGCTGTATACAAACATATATGTATATGTTTGTTTGTGAGCTTATACAGTTTCCTGTGATACATACATAAATACATAGATACATGCATACAGGCAAATAAACATATATACAGCGCAGGCAGGCACTGAAGTGTGATATTCCTCGAAGTGATGCCCATCATATAAACTCTCGGATGCCTTCGTGTCATCCTCCTCCTCCCTCTGATTCTTCCCCTCCCACCAAAGTGACCGTCTCCCTTCTGTGCTATCGGTCGTGAATCTCGCCCGATAAAATCGGTTGCAGTTGCGTCTCGTTCTGCCAATACTGGGTAGCGGCTCCTAGAACGGCTATCGGTTGGCGAGAGGCGATTGCCGAGACAGATAGTGGCAAGATATGACAGATCTCTCGAGCAGTATAGATGTACGAGCGCATCATAGATATATATGTAACTGCACGAGGACTTGATTTCGAAGCAAACGATGTCTCGTGAACGCAGAAACTAGTGTGGCTATAGACGCCACTATGAACAGATTGCAATAATCGGCCACGAAAAGTCTTCTGCACAATATGTCCGACCGCGCAAGACACTGCCAGATGCGGCGATGTGATGTCCAGTCTTGCGCTACTACTACTATTATTAACTGCTACTGCTACTGCTACTACTGCTACTCCTGCTGCTGCTACTGCTGCTACTGCTACTGCTGCTACTACTGCTACTGATTCCGCTACTGATTCTGCCACTACCACCTCCTGCTGCTACCACCACCAACAACAACCACAACAACACCACCACCAACACCCACCACCAACCACAGCACCACCACCACAACAACAACAACAACAACAACCACCACTACTACTACTACATACTACTACTACTACTACTCACTACATACACTATCTACTACTACTAGTATCATTATTATCATCATCATCATTATTATTACTATCATTACAATCAATATTAATACTAATTCGTAAATTCTATAGCGCTGGTGTCTAAAGCACAGGACATGAACCGATGAGTCCGATGACGCACCAAAACCTATCCATAATCAGTTCAATATCTGGAAGATCAGTCCACTAAAACATTAGAGTGAAGTTTAAGTTAAGCCCGAGAGGCAACCATGAATATGAAGTGTCTGTGACTTCATTTTTCTTAGCCTCGGCATATATGGACGAGTTATCAATCTTCCCTTTGCTGCCTGTCTTTCCAGTTGACAGTGTACTGTCAGTGTACTCATTATAACTGTGTTGACTAGGGCGAGTTAGAGTATGTATGTATACATGTATTTGTGTGTGTATATTTCGAAACAAATTTCGAACCTAGAAGAATTTGAATAACCATAACGGTTGAGCACGTCATTCATTCTTTTTTTCAGGTATTCATTCATTCATTCATTATGAGAACATACATAGCGCAAACAAAAAGCTAAAGGGTAGAAACCGTCAATCACGTGGGTATCGCGCATGCATCCCTTGTGATTTCGTAATCCCTAGCACCGGTTATGTAGGCCTATACATGTATTTATGTGTGTATATTTCGAAACAAATTTCGAACCTAGAAGAATTTGAATCAGAACGTGGGACCGTCAGCTGAGCACGTCAATCCCGAGGCTATCGCGAACCCACCCTTGTGATTTCGTCATCCCCTCATCAAATCGCACATCACGTCGACTTATCTAAATGTCTTCGTATTTAAATAAAAATAGTAATCAACTTCTATTTAGTATTTACGCTGGTGTATAATTCTAGTGTTAAATAATAATAAGAGTAATATACTTCTATCTGCGCCGGTGTATAATGCACAAGGCGCAAACCGATAGCGCTCAAAAACCGAGTCGCAGTCAGGTCAAGACCCAGGAAGTCAGAGAGCCAGAGTCCACATTGGATAAGCATCGGGTTTAAAGATGTTGAACCTCAACCTCATAACCAATGTGACATAGAAAGAGACTGAGGAGAACAAACAGACACAGCCAGACAGTCATATCGTATCTAGTAGTAGTAGTAACAGTTTCTGTTTCATGGCTCTGTGTCTTAACAAAGATGATTAGCGTCGCCCTCCTCCCTTGTCCAAGCTTGGGACTGGCGCTGTTTCAACTGGAGATTGCTATTCAGCATTGCTGTTTCGCGTCAAAGCTTAACGTCACCCTCATTCCTTATCCAGGCTTGGGACTGGCACTAGTTACAACTGGAGATTTTTGTGTCGTAACAGAGATAATTTGCGTCGCCCTCCTCCTTTATCCTGGCTTGAGACTGGTACCGCCCAGAAACGGCAGTAGTGAGTTTATACGATATCTGATCAGTTTTATCTGATAATTCGGATGTGATGTGTATGTGTGTGTGCGTGTAGGTCTGGGTAGCGAGGACGAGGTTCGACTGGTACACAATCTGTTCCTGGACAAAGGCTATAATCCGCTCATACGTCCCGTTCGAAACCTCACCAACACCGTCAAAGTCCAGTTCGGAATGGCCATGATACAGCTCATCAATGTCGTACGTATACTCTCATTCCGTAGGTGTATGGTACGGGTTGCCGACCGTTCATCGTGCACCACGCTTAGGCCTGTCGTAGCCAGGCTTAGGCCTATCGTATACATAGCCAGGTGCCTTGTATGTTAAAATGTAGGTATATGTGTATGCTCTAATTTTAGTTTCCCATCGAAATCGATTTGGTTTCAGTTCAGTTTTTCCAATCGTTTTCGTTTAGTTCATCGTGCTGCTGTAACAATTATTCAAATTTTAGATTTGATTTCGGTTTCAGTTTCTACGTCAATTTTAAAAGCTTAAAGACTAAAATCTAGAAATGGTTTCAACTTAAAAATAATCAAGTAAGATAATTCTAGACAGTTAGTCTCAATTGGGGTTGTACCTTTCCAAAAGTGTAGTTACTGGCAGTCTGGCACTGGCGATATTATCAGTTTCAACGGCTTAAAGACACCAATTACAGCCACTGCGACCTTTGTAACGACTGGCCCTTTGGTCATGGTAATTGTAAAGGGCAAGCACTTCTATATACGCGCTTAAGGTATATAGAAGGTCTTAATTAACCTCACTCAACGTCTGCAGCAGCTCTCATTAGCTCTCATTAGCGCCTCATCGACGCTCTATACTTCTATAGTAATCTAGTAAGGTCTCTTCATGTTGCATGGCTGATAGAACAGTCGGTGTAGCCTTTGATGTCACGGCCTCGCCTCAGGTATCGATTTTCTTTGAAATAGGTCTTTAATTGTTCACATGATTTCGTCGAATTTTTCTTTATTGATCTCGTTTCTATTTCGTTCAACACCATCTATTTTCGTTTTTTAAAATCTAGTTTTAGTTTGAAATTTCTTTTTCGTTCTCCTTTTAGTTTGTTCTGAACGAACAGCTAATTTTTTAGTTTTAGTTTCATTTTTCTTGACGAAAATAACACTACTTCTATATGGTCAAAATTGCTCAAGCCTGGCTACCTTAAAAAGTCCACACATCTAATCAATTAAAAAAGTTATATAATTGGGTCAATGCAAAAGAATAGTCTTCCCCGTTATAGCAAACATTACTGTCAATAGAATAAGGTGGTCTATTCCGTGGTGCGGTGGCACTGAAATTCAACGACTAAGGGTTCGAGTCTCTTGGTGAGAGTCCCTGGAAAGTTGCTTGAGCCTAAGCATTCCATGCATGTCCTGGAAAACCAAACACAAAGCTACTTTGTCAGTCGCTTGACAATAAAAAAATTGCGATGGAAAACTGCTAACCGTTGCCATGGATGCGGAGAAGAAAAACGAAGCAACGACTGATTCTTCTTCCGCTAAGTAACGTAGTTGCAAGCTGAATCCGCGTGCTTTTGGTTTCCATGGAAACACACTTATGTAGTTGGTTTCCATGGAAACACTCCTATATATTTAGTTGGTTTCCACGGAAACACTCCTATGTAGTTGGTTTCCACGGAAACGCACATATATATAGTAGGCGTACTTTTCATTGTCTGTTTTGTTTTCGTCTAGGATGAGAAGAACCAGATCATGAAATCGAACGTCTGGCTACGAATGGTAAGGAATTAACTAGACATGAATGTATATCTGGGCGTGGGACACGGTAGGCGACTGGTTAGAGCGATGGCCTTGTAATACGGAGAGTAAGGGTTCGAGTCTCTTTGTCTGAGAGGTTACTGTCTATAAGGACCTTGAGGATGTCCCTCTTACACAATTGCTCAGCGCCATCGATTGATGCTTGGTCATCGGCCAATGGCTCTTAATATTGCGTAATAGCAGTGGTAGTAGTAGTACTGGAAGTAGTAGCTACTACTAGTACTGGAAGTAGTATCTACTACTAGTACTGGAAGTAGTAGCTACTACTGCTACTGCTACTGCTACTGCTACTGCTGCTGCTGCTGCT
Organism: Aporrectodea caliginosa; assembly: GCA_020284085.1. NCBI lineage: Eukaryota > Metazoa > Annelida > Clitellata > Crassiclitellata > Lumbricidae > Aporrectodea > Aporrectodea caliginosa. The sequence continues at coordinate 931,119 of JACEVL010000007.1, forward strand.
GCTGCTGCTGCTGCTGCTGCTGCTGCTGCTACTACTACTACTACTACTACTACTACTACTACTACTACTACTACTACTACTACTACTACTACTAATATTATTACTACTGCTACTGCTACTGCTACTGCTACTGCTGCTGCTGCTGCTGCTGCTGCTGCTGCTGCTGCTGCTGCTACTACTACTACTACTACTACTACTACTACTACTACTACTACTACTATTATTACTACTGCTACTGCTACTGTTGTTGATGCTGCTGGTCCAATTGAATCGAATCTAGTTCAATCAAATACGATCGATTCTAAACAAATCCGATCGAGTCCGAGCAGCGCTTTTGATGCTCCACTACAAAGGATCGATGTTTGACTCTCCTAAGCCAAATGCCGTCAACCCTATCGTCTTCCAGGCCAATAAATTCTGAGGAGTTTGTTAGCATCCCACGGTGAAGGGGTCTGTTTGCTGAGAGGAGGAGGCCAGCCCTGTGATGAGACCGTCAAGAAATCAGCGATGCGTTCGAACGAGAACAAAAAGCATTCACGAACATTGGTCTCTTGTGGACTGATCGATGAAGCGAATCTTTCAAGGACGCAGCGCTCGCCCGTGTTTAGTCAGTCGATCGATCGATGGACGGATAGATGGGAAGAGCGAGGGGACGGATTCTTCCCATCCCGAAGTCAGATATCTGTGTTTTAGAGCCGGTATCACGAAATAGAGTATCCGTCCTAGGACTATCCGGGGGGATGTATGAATTTATCCCCGGATGGAATAAACCGGTTTAGAGTATACGGGGGATAAGCCATTCTATCCCCTATCGGTATACGCATCACGATAGCCTCGGCGAAAATCCAGTCAAAATCACTAAAAACGAAGTAAATTGATTTCAGGTCGACTTACAAACTAAAGATACGCAATTTTAAAATGTTATGTGTACAATAAACCCAAACAGTACGACTGAATACACTTAGAAACCGCCAAAAATGCAAATTAAACCGAATACTTCATTTCGCTAAGGGGGGGGATACTCATGTATGGGGGATACTCTATTTCGTGACACCGGCAGTTAGCTATGGCTACCTTCTCTTCAACATTTTCGAGCCATCTTAAGTCGCATCTTGTTTGAGATAATTGTTAGTCGTGATTTGGCCCATTTATAAAGGAGACTATACGAGTAATCAGGAACATACATACATATAATGCGTCGCATTGCGTACATATATATATATACACATACATACGTACGCACATATAGTGTATGTATGTCATGCTTACATAAAAACATACATACATACGTATGGATGCATGCATGCATATGCATATGGCCTACATACTTACATACATACATTCATACATGCATACATACTTACATACGTATATTGTACATATCTACATGCATATGAATACATTATGTATATGAATATTGAGATGCATATACATAATATACACACCAATAGTATACATATACTGATACATGCATACATACATACCTTTGAATGTCTTTGCTGCATGAATGGTAAATGTTTATAGAGTGTGTGCAAACTTATGAATGCTACGCATGTACGTGGATGTATATACACTGAATATATATGTGTATATGTTTGTGTGCGTGACTGCGTGTATATATATGTGTCTGTGTGTGCGAGTTGCATGAATGGGTGAAAGGTCATGAAGAAATTTCCGGTCGTGCCTCGTCTTCTCTTCTGGATTCGCTTGTCTTCCTTAGATCTTTTTTCCGCTCTCGGGAAAACACATCAAGAAATCTGTCATCTCAGGAAACAGAGGGAAGGCCACAGACGCACACAGGCAAACACACAAACAAGCGCACAGACAAACAGACTTTGCAACAACAGAGAACGATCTAGAATCGATGCTATACGGCTATTGAATTAGGTTAGACAAACAGACAGACAGACAGACAGATTGACAGACAGACACGCACACAGACAGACACACAGACATATACACACACACACACACACACACACACACACACACACACACACACACACACACACACACACACACAGACGGACAGCAAACAACGTGCGGCGTGAATGCGTGAGGATTAGCATTCAGAGATCGAGAGACATGACAAATAGCCTCAATGTGACGGATTCGACGGTCATCAGGCGAATAGCAGCAGCAGCAGAAGCAGCAGCAGCAGCAGCAGCAGCAGCTGACAGCAGCTGACAGAGCAGCTAATCCGAGCAACAACAGAGTCAGCCGATGAATTGGGCGCAGATGAAGACTTCTATTGGACAAACATCTCTCTTCTGTGATTTCTCAGCTGATCTTAGATCTCCATCTGCGCCGCATCGACAGAGAATCTTCGACATAACACGCATGTCTGCAAACACAGATGATGCGAGTGCATTACACCACTAAAGCAATGTCTGGAAACTGCTTTTCATCACTGAAGTACAGAAGGAACGTCTGGAAACTGTTTTTCACCAATGAAGCTAAGTCTAGAAACTGCTTTTTACCAATGAAGCCACGTCTAGAAACTGCTTTTACCAATGAAGCTACGTCTAGAAACTCCTTTTCGCCGCTTAAGCAACGTCTGGAAACTGCTCTTTACCAATGAAGCTACGTCTAGAAACTGCTTTTCACCAATGAAGCTACGTGTAGAAACTGCTTTTCACCATTGAAGGATCGTCTAGAAACTGCTTTACAAATGAAGCTACGTCTAGAAACTGCTTTTCACCAATGAAGCTACATGTAGAAACTGCTTTTCACCACTGAAGAACGTGTTGAAACTGATTTTCACCAATGAAGCGTTCACTCTGACTTCAAACCTCGGTTGTTGTCAGGGATATGAACGCGTGAAACAATTGTTGTCATGGACTCAGTTAGTTAATAGCCAGATATAGAACAGACTGCCACGCACATCCGATACCAGCTAAGGTCATGGGGCAACCTGTAGAAAAGGATAGGATTGAGACAATCTTCATTTGAAGCTGCATTATTCTCCATTACATTTCGCTGCCTTTTCTTACCGGTTCATACGAAATATCACTGAAGATCAGTTTCTTCCAATACATTTCAATCCTGTCTATGTCATATTGTTTCACACGGTATCTCACTGATGACCCATATCTCCCCAAAGGTCCTCCTATCACTGGTTTTTACCACATGTCACTGAAGATACATTGCCCCATGCATTTCGAATCTTATAAAGCATCTTTAACCTGTAGCCCATTAGCTGCCGTATACCACAAATCGCATTCAGCTAAAACTAGCATTGCGATCACCTTTCAAGTAGCCTAAGTCTCACAACCTCATTTGCAGAGTAACATTAGTCCCGAGTTCCATGCACTCTGGTCGATATTCGCATAAGCGGTCGACTGCCGGATATTTTATGTGGTCCACTTCGCTGTCCTAGTCATCCGGCTCGACCCCGCTCCGTCACCGAGCCCAGATCCTCCGTCAAGGGCCAGGAATGTCCCCTAACCGGGACGTTTTGATCTGGCGTGCCCCCTTTAGGGTTGAAAGCCGAATAGGCGCAGTATTATAACCCCTGAACAATGATAACTATTCGGCGATCGGTTGCTATGCGCGTCGCTTATCAGCGCTTAGCAGCCGACGTTTTAGCGTGTTCGAACGGCGAGGCGTGACAACCGTGACGCGACGTCCAATGCAATCATTCAATATCTTTATGTCTGTCTGTTTTCTGTCTGTCTGTCTGTCTGCGTGACTGTCTGTAGATTGTTCGTGACATTCCTACGATGGGGGATGTTGTGAGGCGGAAACAATTCGCTAGCAGTGGCACAGATTTTGTCATTGAAGCGTGCTTTGTGAAGACTATAATTGGCTTTGACAGGATGGCTTGCTTTGTGAATAAATTATTTGCCGCTATCTATGTACTGACCGTAACCTATGCGCTTCTGGATGTATGTATTAATGTACGCATGCATGCATGGGCAATCATCATCATCATCATCATCATCATCATCATCATCATCATCATCATCATCATCATCATCATCATCATCATCATCATCATCATCATCATCATCATCATCATCATCATCATCATCATCATCATCATCATCATCATCATCATCATCATCATCATCATCATCATCATCATCGTCATCGTCATCATCATCATCATCAACAACAACCCTGACCTCACTTCCTTATATAACCTTGACCTCAGCTCCCTACTTAAACGCGTTTAAAACTGACTAATCAGCGGAAAATTGCGCTCACACCATCTCAACTCACATCACCTAATCTCCTCTTCAATTCATCTAACCCTCTCCTATCTTATCTTACTTTACGTTAACTTTACTCTGGCTAAGCTGACGTTATCTCACTTCTGTTTCTTTTGTATTTTTATTTTTCCAGCTGTGGAACGACTACCAGCTCCAGTGGGACTCGAGTGACTACGGAGGAATCAACGTCATCCGGATTCTGCCGGATAAAGTCTGGAAGCCCGATATCGTCCTCTTCAACAAGTTAGATCTCGCCTGTTCTGGAATATCTGAGAAAAATAAGTAAGTAAGTAACCAACGTAAGTAAGTAGGTAGACAATAGCCGAAAGGTCATGGACCTAAGGACTGGGGACCATAGGCCATGGACCAAAAGACCATAGACCAAAAGACCATAGACCAAAAGACCATAGACCAAAAGACCATTGACCATAGACCAAAAGACCATAGACCTTAAGACCATAGACCTAAAGACCTTAAGACCAGATACCATGAGACCATAGACCAAAAGACCATAGGCCATAGACCAAAAGACCTTAAGACCAGATACCATGAGACCATAGACCAGTTACCAAAAGACCATAGACCAAGAGACCAAAAGACCAGATACCATGAGACCAGAGACCAAAGCACGGACAATGTGACAGATGCCGAGATAGAGGCAAAGATGTAGAGAGTGACAGATACCATAACAGACACAGACACAGATACAGAAACCGAGACTCGGAGAGAGAAACAGAGACAGAGGCGAAGACACAGACAACGAGAAGGTTAGGTAGCCGATACAGACAGAGGAAGAATGAGACAGAGACGAAATGAGGGCATCAGATAGAGACAGAGACACAGAAGCAGAGACAGAGACAGATACACTAACAGAGAGTCGTTGCCAGGCACTCAGACAGACACGTGAAGAAATAAAAGCAGATACAGAGAGACTGACAGAGAGAGGGAGAGAGAGACAGAGATAGAGACATACAGACATACATACAGAAAGACAGACAGACAGACAGAGAAACAGACAAAGACACAGACAGAGACACAGACAGACAGAGACACAGACAGAGACACAGACAGAGACACAGACAGAGACACAGACAGAGACACAGACAGAGACACAGACAAAGACACAGACATAGACAGAGAGACAGCGACAGAGAAACAGAGAGACATACAGACAGAGAGACAGACACAGACAGACAGACAGAGACAGACAGACAGAGCGAGATATGGAGACATATCCGATGATCCATACAACTCAGTTTACTTACTCTCTGAAGCGCTGCTTATTGCTTTCACGATTACGTCCGTCGATTCATTCCATGTTTCAACCTATTCCAACGCAGCCGAAGCAAGAGGAGTACGAAGGAGCCTCGTGCCTTCTGATCGATAAGACTCGCTTCAGCCATCACCGACCACCGCGCTTAAGCACACCTAAATCATCTGTTAGATGGGCTGATTAACGGGCACCGGGCACCGGGTGGCACATTGAGGTGTCCAGTTGATGAAGCTGCTTTCTCAGAATCACCCGATGCAAGTGGATGAGCCAGATGGCTGGTAGATGGCTCTGCATTTAGATGATTGCTTCTTCAGATTGTCGATGGCTGGTATAAAATGCTCTGCTTTTAGACGGTGTAACAGGTGGCTTCAGATCGACATCGCCTGTCAGTGTCGGTGGTGCGGTGTCTTAATGGCTAATGGATGGCTCAGCGTTTAGATGGCTAATATGTGGCTTCAGATTCAGGCTGTCTGTCGCTGGTTCTTTATTCTGATGGCCAGTATGTGGCTCTACGTTTAGGTGGCTTCAGATTCAGATCGTCGGTCTATGATCTAGTCACTCTAGTGGCTAGTATTTAACTCCATGCTGATGGCAAATTGAGTGTCATGCAGCATGATGGTTGGTAGATGTTTAGGTCAGCATTTAGATTGATTATCATTAAAGTCTCTTTATTTATTCCGCATTGTTCGTAGAAGGATAGATGCGATATTGCATAGTATGTCGATTGACAGTGTATTTAACATATGAAGCTTACAACAGGCTATTATACTAGCGTGGTGCTTCTGCGGCGGAAGATTCCGCCATGCAATGCATAAAAACGAAATTTTTACTTCTGCGGCGGAAGATTCGGCCTTCATATGCATATAGAAATTAGCAGTCTATTACAATTAAACGCAAAGAATATTCTAATGGAGACAATAGCCCTAACCCTAACAGACCTTCACGACGCCTATGCTGACCCTAACCGACCATCACATTGTCAAGTGATATCAAAGCCTTGTCCTAAGAATAATTCGACCAATTTGAAGATGCTTTGAACAATGCGCTTAAGCGGTTTTGACTGCGCAAGGTTTTGCGCATGCGTGAAGCTTTTCCGCAGCAGAAGTACATTTTTCCTTTGTAGAGCGGCGGAATCTTCCGCCGCAGAAGATTTATCCATCATACAAGTGGAGCAGTAGGCCTATGTGAATAACCATGACTGTGCATTCAAATCGTTTCCTAGATGGCTCATCGAAGCCATAAGAATGGCTCTCGCATGATACTTTGGCTCAAACTGTTCGATGCCATTTTCATCAAGCTCCTGATTTAGCTCTGGCGAAATTCGAGATAGAATCGGAATGACCGACCGGGGCCTCGTTCAATTCCTTCGTGGACCCTAACCTCAGCCGACCCGACCTAAAAACCCGCCTCTATTTATACGGCGCATAAACTCAGCCGTCGGCAGCACAGCAGCGTATCTGAGTCAGTGATCAGTGAAAAATGTGAAGGCTCTATATGAAGGCTTTAGAACTCGAGTCAGAGGCTGAGGAGGTTGGACGGTGGGATGTTTTATGACCTACTTGGAGATCGGTTGGGGGCTTCAACATGCAGCTCCATTTCAGGCGATTCCCTGATGGGGGGGGGGGGGTTGCAGAAACGGGGCTCACAGACGAGGAGGGTAAGAAGTTATCGCTATACCCACAATGTTAAACCAATGTTCCAGCCGTCGATAGCTGAAAACTAGTGTCTCGTAACAGCAGTTACTATTGCATACCAGAAAATCGAAGATTTTACTATCGGGCAATGCACACTGCACAGTACCATGCTGGGGAGGGAGGGGGTTGCAGAAACGGGGCTCACCAACGAGGAAGGGTAAGAAGTTATCTCTACCCACCATGCTAAACCAATGCCCAACCGTCGATAGATGTTTATGCATGCTAGGAAAACTAGTGTCTAATAACTGCAAATACTATAATATCGTTACCATGCAGAAAGTCGAGAATATTAACTATTGGGCGATACACAGCAGCATTGAGTGATCCTGAGTAGGTTTAGCTATCATAGACGCTTTAAAAATACATCGCGCACAACAACACAATACAATGCAATAGTAATACAACTTACACAATGCAATACGATGTGATACAATACAATACGGGACGATACTATATGTAGAACACAATCATGAAGTCTACATGGGAGCATTGTCACATGGACATCGTGTGTCTTTAAATTTGACATTGTTGTTATGACGACCAATAAACATCTTGAATAGTCCGCATATCGCGACGCAAACCATTAATGTTCGGCAATGTTCGTTTTATGTTCGGCTATTTCCGTACGGCGAGAGAGAGCAACGTCATCAGTGACGGTGAATAGGTGATTCTGTCGAGAAGAGAGAAAGCATAAAAGACACCAAATGAAAGATCTTCGCTTGTAGAGGAACCGCAAGATAGACTGCAGGAGAGAAGGTCACGCGAACGTGTGGACCTAGTTCTGCCATCTATCTACAGCGGCTGTAAATGGACTGTAAATTTGCATAAATGAACTGTTCGTCACAGTAAAAGTCCGTGTTATTGTTCATCTGCCAAAGTGGAAATCTCCGCCGAGATTAATACCTTATCGACGTAAATCTTTGTGCACATACCGAACAGCTCAATATCACAAGTCACAAAAATTCGTACTTCATCAACACAATTTTCGTGTCTATATCTTGTCTGGTATATGTCTTGTCTGACATAGCCTGATCTTCTAATCTTATCAAATATTAAATATAATCTGATAAAATATGACAACTTCTAAAGCGCTTTATTAGTATGACATCGACGTCATCGGCGATGACTCATCGCTTTGATATTCCCACATCGCAATCCGATTTACATAATTAGGTTCCGATAAACACAATTTCGCATTATTATAAAATACTATTTTCGTTATAATGACTCTCGGGAATTATATGTGAATAGGCCTATATAGATATCGATTATTACTTTCATAATAATATCAACTTTAGTAAAGTTATCATATTAATCGAGTATTACTTTCGTAATACTTTAAATCGATAATCACTTTAATAATCACATAAATCTCGGTAAATTTATCATCCATATATTAGGCCTATACATAACACGATTATTACTTATTTCTATTTTCTCTCCAGAAGTCTGTACAGCAGAGTGCGATACGCAATTGGTTAATAAAGAATACACTTACTTACTTACTTCTGTCTTTGTGTAGCGCCGATGGAAAGTATGAAGTGTCCTATAAGCCCAACGTTGTCATCTACCAGAACGGTGACGTTCTCTGGATTCCACCTGCGATCTACAAGAGCTCTTGCACCATAGATGTCAAGTACTTTCCGTTCGATCAACAGGAGTGCGAGATGAAGTTCGGTTCGTGGACGTTCAACGGGGACCAGGTCATCCTCGACTGGTACGAGGGCCAGGAACGGGTCGACCTGAGCGACTACGTAAACAGCGGAACGTGGGACATCATCGCCTGTCCAGGGGTCTACAACTTCATAAAGGACGAGACGGAGCAGCATCACAAGGCCCAGATCACGTTCTCTCTGCGCATCCGACGCAAGACCCTCTTCTACACAGTCAACCTCATCATTCCCTGCGTGCTCATCTCCTTCCTCAGCGTCTGCGTCTTCTACCTGCCTGCTGATGCGGGTGAGAAGATGACGATGTGCATCTCCATCCTGTTGGCGCTGGTCGTCTTCCTCCTCCTCGTCTCCAAGATCCTCCCTCCGACGTCCTTGACGATCCCTCTGATCGCCAAGTACCTCCTCTTCACCTTCATCATGAACATCTTCACCATCCTCATCACCGTCATCATCATCAACTGGAACTTTAAGACCCCGCGCACCCACAGGATGCCCGGATGGGTCCGTCTCATCTTCCTCAACCACTTGCCGCGCATCCTGCTCATGCAGCGCCCCCACCACAACAATCGGTGGCTGAAGAAGGCGTACAGCCGCCGCAGCCGACCCTCCATCACCCCAGACCTTCGCGGTGGTTACGCATCCGCTGCCTCCGTTGCCATGGACGTCGTCGAGCTATCCAATTGTGTCGTCACTTCCGCCGGAAGTCGGTTCGGTCACGTGGACAGAGGTCGAACGACGTATGAGGCCCATGGCCGCGAGGTGGCGCCAGAGTCAATGGGTGCTGGGCTTCAGCTGTCTCCGGAGACGCACAGAGCCATCGAAGCCGTCAAGTTCATCGCCGCTCATTTAAAAAACGAAGACGACTATGCCGAGGTAAGCAGAACCCCCACCACCCGTAATCTAATATGGTAGTGCCAGTCTCAAGACTGGAAAAGGAGGAGTGCGACGCTAATCACCTTTGTTATGACACAGTGTCGTTAAACAGTAACTAACCAACCTATGATTTTCGATTTTTTTTTAATTTGGCGTTTAAACGAAAATTACAAGTATATAGCGTGTGAAGGAAACGATTTAAAGGTGTCTAAATGCTGGATAAAGGGCGACGAAAATCATCCTTGTTATGACTTGTTTAGAATCTGGCGTTTAAACGAAAATTACAAGTATATAGCGTGTGAAGGAAACGATTTAAAGGTGTCTAAATGCTGGATAAAGGCGACGAAAATCATCCTTGTTATGACTTGTTTAGAATCTGGCGTTTAAACGAAAATTACAAGTATATAGCGTGTGAAGGAAACGATTTAAAGGTGTCTAAATGCTGGATAAAGGCGACGAAAATCATCCTTGTTATGACTTGTTTAGAATCTGGCGTTTAAACGAAAATTACAAGTATATAGCGTGTGAAGGAAACGATTTAAAGGTGTCTAAATGCTGGTTAAAGGGCGACGAAAATCATCCTTGTTATGACTTATTTAGAATCTGGCGTTTAAACGAAAATTACAAATATTATAGTGTGTGAAAGAAACGATTTAAAGGTGTCTAAATAAAGGTGTCTGGATAAAGGAAGAGGGCGACGATAAAATCATTTTTATTATGGCACAGTGTCGTTAAACAGTAACTAACCAACCGAGGTAAAAACTAGACAAAGAATCGACAGCTCTGTACATGATAACGTGTGCATCAGTTTAATGGCGCTATAGAAGTTTTCAGATTAGATGAGAATAGACTACACTAGACTGGTTAGTCTTTCAAGAGTTGATTATCACCTGGGTAAGCATATGTATAAATTGTGTAGCGTTATAACCGCACATTACAGCGCCCCCCATTGCAGCCTGTGCTTCAGCCATTTCTTCGCCAATCCTTTTTTTCTTCAAAGCGCGTGGATGATGAACGATGAAGAGCGCTTCGATCCCTTGACCTCCAGATCCGCTTTCCCGCTCTCTCTCTCCCTCTAAGCATTCCCACCGGAAGAAGCACGCTTCGTCTGCGGCGCATGCGCCGTGCAAACGACGGAAGTCTATATCCGGTTGACGACCGCCATTTTGCGACGCGTCGAAATCCCTCCGGTCGGTGCTGCCTTCCAGTGGCCGGTACCGCGCGTTTGATCGATGGTTGATGCATCGTTCCTGTGGGACGCGACCTCGTAACCACGAGCCGCCGTCGTCGACAGCGCTTCTGTTATGCGCTGTTGGCGGTTTGAACGGGATTAGGGCGCTGGCTGGACTACGCCTATACAAGACTAAGCCATCAGCCGGATAGACAGGCTTCTCTGTTAATCCCATATTGGCTTTTCTTCTTAGACTCCTATGCATTTACATGCATACAAATATACACTATATATAGATGATATATATACATGATATATCTATGCTGGAGATATGAGTAGAGGAGGGCAACGATATTGTCAAGCTGTAGGGCCTAGGTGTTTGTGTGTGTGTGTGTATATATATATATATATATATATATATATATATATATATATATATATATATATATATATATATATATATATAGTAGGGTGCCAATGAAAAACAAAGTTTGCAGTTTTTTAAGTCTCACCCCTTAGTTTTGTTCCTTTTGCCATAACAATGAAATACATAAAGTTTTGTAGCAATCAGATAACATTTACTGGTGGCACAAGACCTGCAAAGTTTTCAAACTCTGCAATATGGTATTACATGTAAATAAGACGCTAGATTCACAGGCAATGTTCCTTGATGTTTCAGTGTTTAATAAATGTTACTGGCTGCACAGTTTTTGAACGAGTGAATTATTGTGGGTTCTAGAAACTGCTGGTGATGGCTTTCAACCACCTGCAGCTGATTATTAGTGCGACGCCCCGTTCGGCTGAGTGGTTTACCACTTTCAGCTTTTTTAAACCCTGAACTGTGCTGTATGTACGCTTCATTGCTGTTCCAAAAGCTTGGATCTTGGAAGAGGAAATCTTGTGGGATATCCATGGAAGCAAAAACTTCTTTGTGTTCGTGACATGAAATGAAACAACTGTTTTTCAGAGATACGGTACTCGTCAATTGTCACTCAAAGTGGAGGATCTTCTTCACCCACATTACACAGTGCTGCAACCATATACGCTATCTTCATCTTCAGTAGTACTGCTTCCATCGCTGTCTGTATTGCTATATGGAATTTCAATACAACTCTCACCTATAGCCAATGGCGTAACGAAGAGCGGGGCATAGGGGCAGCACAAGGGATGCAAATTAGCTTTCAATGATACACAGTACTATGACAAGAACGATTAAAAGTCAACAAGAAATTTGTTTAAAAGCGCAGTCATCAGCTCTTGCCCCTGGGCGCTGAAACCCTTCGTTACGCCACTGGACCTAGCGATTCCCTACGCTCTGGTTCTCTTTTCCTCCTGTGTTCGGTTAGCTATTTTCTCTTACAAGTACAACGTCGCTTTTTGACCTTCGCCAGCTTCAAGTCAACTGGTCCACGATTCCCACGTCGTTCTTTCTCCCTCTGTGCTAGCAAAAATTTCCGTTCTTCCTGTATTTTTATCAAATGTATGTTTTGATGTCTGACAACTGAACGAAACCATTATGAGACAAGACACCTGTTACATAGTGACATAGTAATACATACATAACAATTTTTTTTGCATAAAATGCAACCGAATTTATAGTTCTGTCACAGATTGACAACTATAGGCTAAAAGAAGATATGATAGCAATCCCTATTATCACTCGCATACAAATATTTAAACTAACGTACTCAATGCAAATTATAAAATAAACAAATTTGCACTGATTTTCTGTTAAACTTTATGTAGTAAGCAATGGCAACTAGGAATAAAAACACTGACGATTGGATTCAAAAGTTATTCAGTTCACAGGAAAAATTAGCATTAACAGACTAAAATGTACTGAGTGACGTCATAGTATATAGACTGAACATAAATGAAACATAATTATATAATATAGTATAGATATAGAGCACATATATAACCAAAACTGCTTAGTAAGTCTCAACATAGCCAACAAGTTCTCAATGATAGAGCACAGCCAGAAATTCACTAGCATAAGCCTACGACAAAATCATTAGGGGGCCTACATACGCTTCAGGAGCATTGTGCCACCTTTAAATATTTAAATATTTGGTTAATGTTTTTGCTGATTAACTTCCATATATAAAGGAACATATTTAGAGGGTGAGACCACAGAAAATCAAAACTTAATTTTTTCCTGTGTGTTTCATTGGCACCCTAATATATAGTCACAGTCATATATTTATATGCGCAATTAGCCATTATGTATTATGTATAGGCTATGTGTAAATGCATTTATATGGAGAATACATACACAGAAACAATTACACATATCAAATGCATACATTTTGCATTTTATGTGCATGATAGACCCATATTTATAAAATGCATACATTTGTGAGTAATGAGTATATATATGTTTGCAGTTGGACATACATGTATATACGCACATATCAACAAAATCAGCCAGATATATACATATATATATATATATAGAGAGAGAGAGAGAGAGAGACAGACAGACAGACAGACAGACAGACAGACAGACAGATTTATACATTTCTATATATCCACTTGTAAATCTCCCTTCCCATAGGTATCCTTAGGCCTTGGCATCATCGCCTAATGGCTGTCTAGCTGTCTTTCCGACTCCCACGTATCTCCTTTATCCCTCCCTGCTAGGATGTCTACTTGGATGCCTTCTTTCTTGTCTGCCGCCCATATTGGGTTGTATTATTTTGTGGCTGTGTCTGCGTGATGTAGTTGGCAGCCTATCTGTCTGTCTGTCTGTCTGTCTGTCTTTCTTTCTGTCTGTCTGTCTGTCTGTCTGTCTGTCTGTCTGTCTGTCTGTCTGTCTGTCTGTCTGTCTCTCATTGCGACTGCCTTCGACATTAAAGGAATGAAACGCAGTTTCGAGATGCCGCGTAGAGGTAGTAAGAGAATTGGAAGAGTGATTAGGTTTGGTGTTGTGGACTCACTGGTTGATTGATCAGTCGAATACAGTGATTGATTGGTTTACTGGTTGATTGATTTAGTGGCTGACAAAATTACTCATTGATTGATTAATTCTCTGATTGATTTACTAATTGATTGACTGATTGAGTAATTAGATATTGCTTTGTCAAGTGTTTAACGACATCTTGTGGCCGCCAGGGCTGCTGATATAATAGTGGTAGTAGTAGTAATAATAATAATAATAATAATAATAATAATAATAATAATAATAATAATAATAATAATAATAATAATAATAATAATAATAATAATAATAATAATAATAATAATAAAATAATAATAATAATAATAATAATAATAATAATAATAATAATAATAATAATAATAATAATAATAATAATAATAATAGCAGTAGGCCTAGTATAGTAGTAGTATAGCATCTGGTAGCCTAGTTTCTTGTTAACGACGCTTTGTTATAACGTTGATGGTAAGAGTCGCCCTCCTCCTTTAGGTAGGCTTCGGACTGGCACCATCCGGATACGGCAATGACGGTGTTACAATGACGGTTAAAATTTTGGTGGGTTACAGTGGCGATTGAATCCGATATACATGTAGTTTAACGACATCTTATGGCATCAAAGGCTGTTGACCTCGATTGGAAGACAACCTAGAGTACTAGACAGTTCTCACGTCGCATACGACAGAATGAATGTGTTCGTAACAGCGATTAAATGCAGTTCATCAGTATTATATCGTCGGTCAAAAACGTTTTAGAGGTGCCTTAAGTAGACACCGCGTTTAACAAAATCTTTTGGCTGCAAGAACGCTGATCTCCACGTGACCTTGTCTCACCAAAATTGCCTCTGTTAGTTTGCTGTATACATGTATACCATATGTTCAGCAGTCACAACAGGTGAATTGATGTGACCATGGTTATATACTTTTTCTTTAGTCGTGGCTGGGCCGGGAGCGCTTCTGAGTAGCTTCTTGAAGGGGCGCTATATAAATGCTCTGAATGAATGAATGAATACTACAGTAGAAAGCAAATCTGGGCGTAGGACCCCATTCTGACGAGCTCTTCTGTAGATGCTTGTAAATGAACCTGGCTACTGTTACCTCTACAATTGAAAATTGTTTTTCGATCTTCTAGATCCTTGAGGACTGGCGCTACATCGCGATGGTCATCGATCGGCTGCAGCTGTACATCTTCCTCGCCGTTACCATCGGAGGAACGATCGGAATCCTCATCAACGCTCCTCAGATCTTCGAGTACGTCGACCAGGACGAGATCAAGAGGACGATCAGCGGACACGGCATCCTGGCATCGAGCAGCAGCGACAGCGGACTGTGAAGGCTGTTACGGAATGCCAGAGTCCTCGTGTGGCTGAATGATGATGCACTATATGCAGTTCTTCAGCCTATCTCAGAGACTTTAATCTATCTCAAAGTCTTCAGCCTATCTCAGAGACTTGAATCTATCTCAAAGTCTTCAGCCTATCTCAGAGTCTTGAATATATATCTCAGAGTCTTTAATATATCTCAGAATCTGTAATATAACTCAGAGTCTTTAATCTTTCTTAGTTCTCGAATCTAACAGCGGACTGTGAAGGCTGTTACGGAATGCCGGAATCTATCTCAGAGTCTTGAATCTATCTAAGAGTCTTTTATATATATCTCTCAGAGTCTTGAATCTTTCTTAGTTCTTCAATTGAACAGTTCTTCAATCTATCTTAGAGTCTTGAATCAATCTTAGTGTCTTGAATCTTTCTTAGTTCTTCAATCAAATCGTTCGTCTATCTATCTCAGAGTCTTGAATTTATCTCAGAGTCTTGAATCTATCTCAGAGTCTTGAATCTATCTCAGAGCCTGGAATCTTTCTTAGTTCTTCAATCTAACAGATCTTCAATCTATTTCACAATCTTGCATATGTCTCAGAGTCCTGACTTTATCTCAGAGTCTTTAATATATCTCAGAGTCTTCAGCCTATCTCAGAGTCTTGAATCTATCTAGAGTCTTTAATCTATCTAAGAGACTTTAATATATCTAAGAGTATTGAATCTTTCTTAGTTCTTGAATCTAACAGTTCTTGAATTTATCTCAGATTCTTTAATATATCTCAGAGTCTTTAATATATCTCAGAGTATTGAAATAGTTCTTTCATTTAACAGTTCTTCAATCTACCTCTGAGTTTTGAGTCTTGAATATATTTTATTTGTATGGTCTCCCTGTTCTTCAATCTACCCAAAATCATGATTCTACCTTTGCGTCTGGATTACGCTTCAGATAGTTCTCGATTTAAACCTAGTTCCTGATTTATTCTAGTTCTTCATTCTTGTTCATCATTACCCCAGTTCTTTAATACCACCTCGGCGGTTCTTGATACTACCTCAGTTCTGAATACCCTTCGATGGTTCTAGATGCTACCTCTGTTCTTAGCGCTACCTCAGATGTGATCATAACTTCATATCCTCAGCAGAATGCAATGTAGTTAGCGCATGTCGAGATAATCGTTTTCTGTGAGCAAAGGACTGAATCTTTGTCTACACAGTCACCATTGGGAGTGAGCTTTTGCTCACTTGCTTGGCATACGTAACGGGTCAGACATACTCCTTAGGTAGCAGTTTTTTGAGAGTACACTTTGCAGTTGGTTACACGTATTGAAGGTTTTCAAATACATGTAGCATGAAATAATTGCAAGACATCACACTGCATTACAATGTATGTACTGCACTGCATTGCAATGCGTTGCAATGAATTTCGCTACTTTGCGTTGTGTTACATTGTATTTCGTTACATTGCACTGCGTTACATTGCATTGCGTCACACTGCAATGCGTTACATTGCATTTCGCTACATTGCATTGCGTAACATTGCATTGCGTCGCACTGCAATGCGTTACATTGCATTGCGTTACACTGCAATGCGTTACATTGCATTTTGCTACATTGCATTGCGTTACATTGCAATGCGTTGCATTGCAATGCGTTACATTGTATTGTATTAAATTGCAATAAAGTAAACGACGATATAGTAGCCCGATGTTATCTTACTCGATGGGGTAATTGGCAGTCTGAGACAGAAGCAAAAACGTGACAATGCGATTTTAATATGTAACTCATTTCGATCGATTATGTTCATTGTACAATATTTATTTCTTTTACAAACATCTATTCATTATTTACATTTGCACCTAGTCATTATTTACATTTGCAGAGGTTATCTTTAGAAGAAAACAAAGGCTATTGTTCTAAGCAATGCGATTAACCCAAAAGTATCTATTGCACGCTACAACTCAATTTCTCTCCATAGCTACGTAAGGTTTCTACTTCATCAGGTAGTTCAGCTGTAGTCGGTTGTATTTTAGTCCTAGCTCAACCATAATATTTTAGTCGCAGTTCCGTCCGTAGTTCAATTGTAGTGTCTGGTCGTAGTTTAGTCCATTCTCAGCCATATTTTAGTCGTAGTTCAGCCCGTAGTTCAGCTGTAGTTTGATCGTAGTTCAGTCGTAGCTCAGCGATATTTTTGTCGTAATTCAGCTCAGCCTGTAGTTCAGCTATAGCTCGATCCTATAGTTAAGTCGTGGTTCAGCCGGAGTTTAGCCGCATATTCGTGTTTTGGCTCAGCCGTAGTTCAGTCCTAGCGTAATCAAAGAGTTCAGCCGCTGAGTATATTTTTGATAAATTAAGGACAAGTTTCTAGGGATAGATCTTTTTCCTGACTAGGACAGGAATCTAACCGTGGTCGCATCGGTCTAACGTCATCATCAATAGCCCGCTATGCCGAAAGTCGAGCTGGATTTAATCCACGGGTGTCTGCTGTCACGGACGTATCCAGGCCAAAAGCAATCCCTTGCAGAGGAGTCTTAGAGGACAAGCGAGAAGGGAAATTGCCCCAATATAATCTAATAACTTATATAGCGCCGCAATATAATCTAATAACTTATATGGCGCCGTTATCATAACATACAAGGCACCATTCGATGGCGCTTCAAGTGAAATCATAATCTGTTGCAGAAGTAGTTGTATCGAAATCCGATGGATGAGGGAAACCGGAAGTCAGGCTATGGTCGCATAGTAACCATCTAGAACAGAACGACGCTAATTATAACTCATAGAACGCACAGAGCTTGCAGTGAATTTCAAAACTTCGGACGAGCCTCCACATGATTCGCCCTTGTAGACCAGACATGTAGATGTGCAGACCAGCTCTTTGTTCTTCGCATGGCTATCTAAACTCGAGAGGAGGGTATGGTCGGTGTGGTCCTCCCGGGACCAGCCCTTTGTCCGTTGCTGAAGCTGGTTTCCGTCACTTGCCCAAGGTGACCGCACACTGAAGCATCCTGGCCAAGTCCTTAACGCTCTGCTGGGCACCGTTGGACTCTTCCACGGTCGACTTCCCGTAAGCATCGTCAACAGGTTTCATCATGATGTAGATCTCCTGGCTACTTGGCTTCGGGGGCGGAGCAGGAGGCGGGATCTTTGCCGTCGACAGGCCAGAGGTTCCGGGTTTGAATCCGTAGCCTTTCGTACTCAGAGTACTCTGAAAATCCGATCTAGGTGAACTCTGGGAACTAGATGAACGGCTACTCTGCGTGTCGTTTCCGTAAGTACTCTGCAACGGCGATCTGTGTGTACTGGACGCTTCAGATCCACGAGTACTTTGCAATGTTCCAGGTCCATAAGTACCCTGCGATGATCCAGGTCCATAAGTACTCTGTGACGGACCAGATCCATAAGAACTCTGTGACGGACCAGATCCATAAGAACTCTGTGACGGACCAGATCCATAAGTACCCTGCGACAATCCAGGTCCATAAGTACTCTGCGACGATCCAGGTCCATAAGTACCCTGCGACAATCCAGGTCCATAAGTACTCTGCGACGGACCAGATCCATAAGAACTCTGTGACGGACCAGATCCATGAGTACCCGGCGACGATGTTCCAGGTCCATAAGTACCTTGCGATGATCCCGATCCATAAGTACTCTGCGATGGACTGGGTAGACGATTCATGTGCGATCCGAATCCGTAAGAACCGTGAGACGCTGACGATCCGGCGATGCTAGGCGACTGAGGTCCACGATGATTCGTTTTGCTTTGAGCCTCAGTACCCGAAGTAAGAGTACCCGAAGTACCAGTACCCGAAGTACCAGTACCCGAAGTAAGAGTACCCGAAGTATCGGTACCCCAAGTACCAGAATCCACCGTCGGCATCACCTCGTCATGGTTCGCGTAGATCTCAAGGTGGTCCGGAACTGAAATGGTTCCTCTTAAGACTGGAGGACCGTGTCTTATGCTTTGGACTTTGTCAGGCGACACGGGAACTGCCTCGCTGTAGTCGGACTCCCGCAGAGAACCGGAGCACGGAGATGCACTGAACGCGGACCTCTGGGGTCCTGGAGCAGAGGACACGGACCCTACGGAGTACTGCGGTCCTGGGGCAGAGGACACGGACCCTACGGAGTACTGCGGTCCTGGGGCAGAGGACACGGACCCTACGGAGTACTGCGGTCCTGGAGCAGAGGACACGGACCCTACGGAGTACTGCGGTCCTGGAGCAGAGGACACGGACCCTCCGGCGTAGAAGACTCCGGAAGAACCCATCGATGACTGCCGTGTGTAACCGTGATGTGGGTCAGACGGTCGACGGCTGGAGAAGTCGAAGGACACTCGTGAGGTCCGAGAACCTGGACTTCCGGAAGAGGATTTGGCATCGCTGCTGCGATTCGATCCGGAGGGTGTTGCGATGGGAGAGCTGACGAAGGCATCGATGCGTTGGCGGGGCTTTCGAGAGTCCGAGGTCTGAGAACGCATCTGGACGAGGTCATCGCTGCTACTGACCGATGGAAAAGCTAAAGCATTTGACAAAGGACACTCACGTGTTAGTTATGTAGCGCCAATGTAAATTTTATGACTTCTATAGCACCTTTATCATGATGCATAAGACATCAGGCGAAGATCGCTTAGAGTGAAGTCGCATTCAGAACTCAAGATCTATTAGGAAAGCCAGGTCTAGAGACCAATGTCTGCCAGAGGCCGAGATATAGTTAGATTTAGAGTTTGAGTTAGGTTTAGAGTTAGGGTTAGAGTTTAGGTGGATTGGAGATGGACTCTGATGGAGACAGATGTAGGGACAGAAGGGGAGACAGCAGGAGAGAGAAAGAGAGAAAGAAATACAGAAGAGAGAAAGAAAGAAAGAAAGAAAGACAGACAGACAGAAGACAGACAGACAGACTGAGGAAAGACAGACAGACAGAGAGATGACAGATATAATTTCTCCCACAGACTGAATGGTGTAGGTGCCTAATGTAAACCAGCCTTCAACTCAAACAGGATTAACACATACCATGAACACAGCTGAAACAATCAATACCAATTACATGGGGAACAGCCCGGAATACCGTGACTGACAACGCACCTGCCGCTTGGTACTTTCCCAGTAGTTGCGTGAGGTCATTGCAGGTCAAAGGTCGGGCGGTTGCCCCGGCAACGGACAGGAAGAAGTCCACGACAGTCGACAGACTCGACATCGCTTCGTGCTTCAAAGGAAATATTACACAATGGACCGATTATGTTTACTATCATTATTCGTAAATTTATATAGCGCTAACGAACTAGAAGCTCTTTAAAATGCTATGGATAATTATTTTCATTCCTTCATTTATTCGCTCATTTATTTCTTCCTTCGTTAATTCATTATTCTATCCACTAATATACTCCATCCATCTAGGCACCTACCATAAACCAACTCATCCCAACCAACTCAAGCTTATTTATTAACATTCCATCTACAAAAATACGGATATTGTCGTAGGAGTCATATATAGACCACCTGGTACTAATCTAGATTTCTTTAATACTGAATTTGAATCTCTAATTGACTTGCTAACCATTCATAAAAATAGAAATAAAAGGATATTTATAACTGGAGATTTTAACATCGACTTATTGGCTTCGGAGACTCATAATCCCACTGCTGACTTTACCGACTGCCTTACCTCTCACCACTTTCTCCCCATGATTCTCCAACCTACTAGAATAACTCCCACTACAGCCACCCTAATTGATAACATTTTCACTAATTCTCCTGCCTCTGTCACTAACTCTGCTATAATAATATCTGATATTTCGGATCACTTACCCATTATAACCTGGATTGAGAATATTTCTAAAACCCTGAATAAATTAGGTAACCCTCAATTGGTAAGGACCGTAAATGATGCTACCACCTCTAACTTTAGACTATTACTAGACAAACTAGACTGGTCACCAGTTTTATCACTTTGCAGCAAAAATGAATCTGACTTAGCATATGCTTTATTTGTAAAATTAATACAGCTTAATTATGACCAAGCTTTTCCCCTAAGGCCCAGAGCCACTAATAAAAGAAAAGCAGCTCAGAATCCTTGGATGACTCAAGGACTATTAAATTCTACAAAAAAGAAAGAAAAACTATACGTTAAATTTGTAAAAAATCCTACTCTAGCAAATAAAGCCATATTTACCGCTTACCGTAATAAGTATAAAGTAATACGTACTAAACTGGAACAAGACTATTATAGTAATGAATTTGCCAAATATAACCATGACATTAAAAAAACTTGGCAACTAATTAAATCCATCGTTAATACTGAAAATAAGGATACGATTATAAAAGAAATATTAATTAATGGCAATAAAATAGACGACTCTGAACTTTTAGCGGATATATTTAATACCCATTTTACGAACTTACCTAAATCTCTAGCACAAAATATACCTCTATCAAAAAATCATATCAAGATTATATGCCGGCCTCTTCACTGAATTCCTTTGCTATGCTACCGACTTGTTCCTATGAGCTAATTGCTATCAACAAAACCCTTAAAGATACTCACAGTACTGGACCTGATGACCTCAATCCGCATGTATTATCACCACTTATGGATATACTAGCAACTCCACTAAGCGAAATAATAAATTGCTCGATTAGAACTGGAGAGGTTCCATCTGATATTAAATTAGCTAAAGTAATACCGATTTATAAACAAGGAAATAAAAATGAGGTTTCTAACTTCAGACCTATCTCTATATTACCTTTTTTTTCCAAGTTGTTTGAGAGGGTTATGTATGACAGGCTGTACTCTTTTATTAGCCAATCTGAAATCCTTTACCCCTTCCAACATGGCTTTCAGCCAGGGCATTCGACATATATGTCACTAATTGATATTCAGGATAAAATCTCTCAAGCCATGGATAACAATGAATATTCCATTGGAATTTTTCTCGACCTAGCCAAAGCATTCGATACGGTTGACCATAAAATCTTGTTATATAAACTTGAAACTTATGGAATCAGAGGAGTTGCACTTGCATGGTTTTCAAGCTACCTAAATAACCGACGCCAGCAAGTTTCTTGTAATGGCAAACTATCAAGTTTTCAAAACATAGTCTTTGGGGTTCCTCAAGGCTCAATACTTGGGCCTCTACTCTTTTTAATATACATCAATGATCTTCCCAATTCTGCATCTCTTCTTCATTACATTCTCTTTGCAGATGACTCCAATGCCTTCTACTCACATGCCTCATATGACCAATTAATTAAAATAGCAAATAATGACCTAGAACTAGGGCCTAGCTAATGACTGGTTTAAAGCCAATAAACTCTCCCTTAACCTATCTAAAACAAATTACATCATCTTCAGGTCTAACAATAAACCTGTTCCAACTCCTGACAATGCTCTGACAATTGAAAATAAGTTAATTCCTCAAGTCTCCTCATCCAAATTCCTAGGGGTTTACATTGACCAACACTTAAAGTGGGACATACATATTGCCGAAATTGCTAAAAAATCTCTAAAAACACTGGAATAATTCGCAGGATATCCTATCTGCTTCCAACACACATACTCAAAAATCTATATTTTACACTTATACATCCTTATTTAAACTATTGTAATTTTGTCTGGACATCTACATATGACACTCACTTACTAAAACTAAACATACTACAGAAAAAAGCTATAAGAATTATTACCAAATCTCCTATCAACACCCACACTGACCCACTGTACTTGCAACTTAACCTCCTGAAAATATCTCAGATTAAATTTCTTCAAACTAGTATATTTATGTACCAGTATGATAATAACCTCCTCCCACAAGCTTTCTCGGCCTACTTCAAACCAAACTTACTTGACAGGGCCATTCGAAATAAAAGAGTCTACATAAGCATCTTTGCCAGAACAAATACCCGACAGTTTTCTATCAAATACCAGGGTCCCCTCATATGGAATAGCATACCAGAATGTGTTCGTGCGGCCATGAGTCTAGCCTCATTTAAAATCCAAATCCGTGCACACACAATAAAAATTGTTAAATAAGAAATGTTAAATAGCATTGCATTTGTTCAGTTCTTTTTTGGTCTTTTTTGGTTTTATTGTCTTTTGTTTTACCCTAAGGCGGAGGGAAGCTACCTCAACGCTGTTATTTCTGGGCTCCCAAGCTACTGCCACTGTGTTAAGTATTTGTCACTACTAAGACTCATTGATATTATTTTGTAAATAGGCCCCCACTCAGCGGGATTATTCCCTTCGGGTAAGCCTATTGCTCCCTTATGTATGCTGTGATAATTGCATATTAAATGATTATGCTTTATGTTTAATTACTGTTAAATATTATTTGTTTTGTGTCTTTGTGTTATTGGGACCAATAAACAAATTGAAAAAATTGAAATTGAATCCATACGTCCGTCCGTTCCTCCTCCCATTATTCAATCACAGAATTAATTTAAATAGGTCTTCCAGAATATAGTGCATTATAAATATTCGACGCAGTTACCAAGTGCATAATCATGTCATCCATATATAGGGTACTGGATTCGAGTTTCCTTTCAAAAATTCAGCAATACCGACACACACGTTTTGCTTCTGCAGTCGCTTGGCAATATACTTCGCTGACTACTTGCAGGTCAGGAAAAGTGTACGTCCATTTATATAAATGCATGTGTGTATGAAAGCATTTAAAAGCGCCTGTATATACTGCATCTTTCAAAAGTGCCGTTGTCCAGGATATTGAGAGTTTGTGCTGTTTTTGGGATAATAAACTGCAGCGCCCCCAAGCAGTGGTTCTGACGGGTGTTACCTGCTGTATATCGTCTGTTTGCACCTGGATTAGGATGGGAATTTGCCTCCTACCTTATTTTCTACGTCGATCTTGAATCCTTCAGGTGATCGAATGATGTTGTAATGACTAACGACAACCTTCCTGCAATTGAGAAAGAGTAGAATGTCAAATGTAATCGTAATCGTAATCTCCAAACTTCTAAAGCGCCACTCGAAAGCCAAGCGCAGGGCACCAGCTTATTCACGAGCGCTGTAAGAAGTAGAATTGATGCGAGGTGAATAACGTGTTCTACACACATTATGCCAATGGCTCTGAGTGTTTCAATGCCTCTTCTTCCATTGCTTTTGCCTAGTTGCCTTCAGATGTCCCTTCCCTTGTGTCTCTGCATCTGCCTACCTTTTTCTGTCTCTTCCCCACCAGTCGCTATTTAGGCCTTGACGTCTTTATCTCTGTATTTGTATTAATTTCTCTGTCTCTGCCTGTCCTTCAGTCTCCGCCTCTCTCACTCCTCTCTCTCATTCTCTGCGCCACTCCCTCTGTTTCAGTCTCTTACTTTCTGAACCTCCCTCTTCCCCTCTCTCCCATTTCCCCACCACCTCCTCCAACCGAGACTTTGACACACCCACCCTTCGAGTTCTCGGCGGAAGCTGATGACGTAGTTTCCGGTGACAGGAAAGCGGGAATTGGCTCTCATCAGAACGGTTCCCAACTTCTTTGTTGCCGTCAGAATCTCCTCCGCCTGAGCGCGGGAACAGTTCACAAACCAACTGCAACAGAAGAAATGGAATACAATCTTAGAGAATCACGTGCAGTAGTTGATACAAATAGATAAAGACTAAAGGGATAAAATAGTGTTACGCTGCACCAATATCTCTGTTTATTGATGGTTATATCACTCTACTACACAATTTAAGCACCTTAATCTATTAATGAATAATTACACACTGAATATAGAACTTATGTTTCGAGAGAATTGCAAGTATACGGTCGCTAACCTCGGTGGTTCTACTTCGTTGTTGCTTCCAGCTGTTTCTGAGTAAAAAGGATGAGGCTGAAAACAGAAAAAAAACAATACATAAGGAACATTAATAATAAAGCACAGAAATGTCCTGAAGGCGATCATAAAGGCAACATTTATGTTACGCTAAACTAGTGTAGTATATGCCAGTCTATAGGCACGTAGCAGGTGTCAGCTTCCTGTTTCTAGCGTCTAACCAATCCTTGAGTTATGAAATAATTATGTCATCATCCATTGTGTTTCTGTCAAGAGGAATACAATATGCCTCATCAATAATGACTCTGCGGTGTAAGCCTACTTAGCCTAGCACACTTTGACAAGCTTCTTCACCTTCAACATAAAATTGAAACCGCAATAAAGTTCTCTGTTCGAACCGTCAACAATTTTATAGTCTAATCATTCTAATGTAATACCTTTATAATAGTATGCATGTATACTCAGGAAGGGAATGGTATAGCCACGAGGTTTCTATTATTTGAGGCTTTTTCGAATGCATAAGAAAAGTTTAAGTCATTCAGAACTCGCATATATTATCAAGTACACGAATGAATGAAATAAAATATAATGAAATATTATACACCTGAATAGAATTACATGTAAGTCTTAGGCAATGACTTAAGGAATTGGTGTAGGCCTATAGTATAGTATAATATGGTGTGTAATTTTAGACGCGTCTTAAGAAATCAGTCGTGCTTGACTTAAGTAGATGACTCAAGTTTCCAAAGATTAAAAGTAATGCTTTCGTGCCCCTAGTGCTCAGTAGGGAGTCGCTTATTTCCATATATCTTCGGTCCTTGAACCAGCACAGGACGACTATGGAGGTCCCGGACGGAGGACCAGCGCATTACAGGACTTGCTGTTTAGGCCTACTTCTGAACCGACGCTGGTACCAAGTTATGCTGCTTGGTGATTGAGGCACGTGTGCACAAACAACTTGCCCAGGGTCGTTGCCCAGGCTCCCTGTAGCAGACGCGAACCCCCAATCTCTCGACCAAGAAGGGCCGTAAATGGTTGGGAGGGAAAGCTGTCTCTTCGAAAGTGTGTATAGGCCTACTTCCCTTAAGAAGCACATAATATTATAACAGCATTGTATAAGAATCGTAATTATTTAAAACAATATTCCCACTACTGTGTTCAGTTATAGGCCTACGTTAGGTTTGTGTTACAAAAGTTATTTGTTTACACTGCTGCATTATAATAGTTCGGACTGATACAGCTTAGAAAACATTGTGGGGAGGGAATTTCTTCACGTTCCCTCCCCAAGCTTAAAGTGGGTGGAAATTCCCACCATTCCTCCCCATGATTTACGGCTCTGCGACCAAGAACGCTAAATGAATGACCACCATGGCGCACTCCAGTTTTCAGGACTGATTTGAGTCTAAAGAATTATTCGAGTCTGCAGAAATTAGCTTTGAAGTAGGGCCTAATACAATTTTATTAAAATGCCTAAAGAAACGACGAAACGAATTGGATAAGTATCACTCTATAACCACTCGAGTTCATCAATTTTGAAAGGTTATAAATTTATAATTATATGCAATTCACAAAATCTTGCCTCGTAATTTTCAACCCCCATAAATCGGTGTTCTTTCCCTTATATTTCCCTAGCGTCTACATGAGTCATCAACCCAGTTAAAACGCCCCTGAATCAAAGTGTAAACATCTACCTGGTCTATACCAGCAAAGGTCGCTGACTTAGCGACAGGTTTAACACCTCTTTTGCATGCTCGTAGAGACGAGGCAGTCAGCTGGAACTTTGGTTCCAGTCCGCGGGTTATCTAGGTCGATCGGGTGTATTTTCAGTTCAGAGATAACATCAACAACACTTCCTGATCGGAAATCTGCTAACTTCTAGACGGTCGCACTTGCTACAGCGAGTTGAAACGCCACAACAAGAATTAAGATTCTCCGGGTTCAATACAATACATTACAACTGTATTTTATATTGTTCTCCTTCCAAAGTTCAGAAGTGCGCAAACGACAATACGACGTCGATGGTGCTGAGCAATTTGCGTTAAGCACTTGCTCAAGATCCCTACACAGTGGAGACTCGAACCTGTGCTCCGCGTTACAGGCCGAGCGCTCTAACCAATCGGCTATACGGTCCGAGCCTAAGCGTTCATGCCCAATGAGACCCCCAATGAAATCATTGCTCCATTAGTAGCACTGCCCTGCTTTTTCACTTGATTGGATATACGAGCAGGGATGTTAAAGGTTTTTCTTTTTTTAACTTGGTTTTTTGCACCTCTGGATACGAGTAACCTTCTGGCCAAGGACCACGTGCACTTTCACCAGGACTTGCAAACACTTCTATACAAGTAAATAGCCTTTACTTAATTATTTCGCCGGGCTTGCGCCACCGAGTACACATATCGGCAGAGACGCTATATTAAGTTAAAGCTACAATTGAATGAATGAATGAACGAATGAATGAATGAATGAATGAATGAATGAATGAAGGAGCGAGCGAACGAACGAATGAATAAACTGTTAATTTGCAAAAGAATAGTTAGCTAATGATACCTGGTGACTCAAAACGCGATTACTGGAAAGTTAATAAGTTCAAGAGCAATCATGGACGACCTTGCCACCTACCGAAGAGAGAAAAGATGACCCTTGACTCGGTGACGACGTCGATTTCTGACCCTGTGACCCTGTCGTTGACCTTTGCCCAACTGACCCCTGCCCTTGCAAGGACGTAGTCGACTGACTGTGCGGCAGTGGGCTCTTAGGCTCAGGGAGTGGCGACACAAAGGGGATCTCGAGGAGGGGTGAACCGAACGGGGCTAGGGTCGCAGTTGACGACGAGAGGTTGATTCCGCCGATGTCCCTCTTCGCAATATCCTCTCGTCTCCTCTCCAGTTGCTGGATGTGGAGCAGCAGCGGATCGTTCTGGACCTCCTCCTCGTCTTCCAGGCGTTCCAGGTGGTAGTCGTGGTTTATCCTGTTGGAGGGTTCACTCGGCCGCCGAGGTCCGTTCGTCGTTGGTCCGCCTGGGCGTGATGAGCGCCGAGGACCTGGCCCTGAGGCAGGTGCGCCTGATCCTGAGGCAGGTGAGAGGTGTCGCTTGATTTCGACGATGGCATCGTAGACGTCGAGTCTCTGTCCAGGCAACAGCTGGACGTCATTCGGAATGATTCCCTGTGGAGCAGATGGACACTGGGTTACGTAAGGAGGAATCGAATAGGATTAGTGGGAGATGATGAAATATGGGGACGATGAGGAGGAGAAGGGGAGGAGAAGAAGTAGAAGGGGAGGAAGGAGGAAGAAGAAGAAGAAGAGGAGGAGGAGGGAGAAGAAGAAGAAAGGAGGAGGTGGAGGAGTAAGAGGAGGAGGAGGAAGATCATGATGATGAAGAAGAAACAAAACGAACAAAAATAACAAGAAGAAAAAGAACAAAGAAGAAGACCAAGATGCAGAAAGAAGAACAAAAACAAAACAACGAGAGCAATAGGAAGAAAGAAAAAAAAATACGAACAAAAAGTGGAATAAGGAAAAAGAAGAAAAGGATGATGAAGAAGAAGATGGTGATGGTGAAACAGAAGAAAAGGAAGAGAAACAAGAAGATGATGATAAAGAAGAGGAGGAAAATAATGATGATGAAGAAGAAGATTATGATGATGACGATGAGAGAAATGGGCCTACTACAAAAACGCAATATTGACTGTGACAATGATTTGAATGTGGACGCAATGATTGTCTAAATTTCTCATATTAGAGCTGCATACCGTTGCAATTGCGAGGATGTAGGCCTTCCACAAGTGAAAGTCATCTTCTTTAGAGAACTGCAAACATAGAACAACAGAAACTTAGTATTCAGAGTTTAAAGATTTCGTGTGGACGCCAGGGCCGTTAACATCGACCTTACCTCACTCCGTATAAGAGTAAAATCGCACAAAAACAACTGGGGCTTGTGGTAGTTTTCAGTGTCTAACGACATCTTGTGGATTTAAGAGATTTTTACGTAGCCTAGACCTTAAGCTTACTTATCTAGAGTCGTTTTTCATTCCGCACCTATTAGCCTACTACCAACTACTCTGGAGTTTCGACGCACTGTCATTATAAAGATGATTAGCGTCGCCCTCCTCCTTTGAGCAGTTTTTGGACTGGCATCACCCGACAGGGCAGTGGCTGAGTTACGACGGCGGTTTCGATCATCAAGAACATACTGGAAATTGAATGCAGTTAATTGATATAGCGTCAGCCTGAAACGTTTCAAAGGTGTCTAAATCGATATTTTGTTGTGAGTTTTTTAACGACATTTTGACTTCCATAAATTTATGGCATTAGCAGTAGCAGTAATGGTGGTAGTAGTGGAGATGGTAGTAGTAGTAGTAGCAGCGGTTGTAGCAGCAGCAGTAATAGTAATGGAAGCAGTGGTGATAGTAGCAGCAGCAGCAGCAGTATCAGTGGTAGTATTTGTAGTAACAGTAGTGACAGTAGCAGTCGTAGTAGCAGTAGTAGTAGCAGTAGCAGTTGTGAGCAGCAGCAATGGCGCGCTGCTTTTGGCAGGGCTAGAAAGGTGCTATATAAATGTTTTGTTATAATACACAAAGTTTAATTGATAAATTGGTGGTGGTGCACGGTGGTGGTAGCAGTAGCAGTAGACCAGTAGCAGTAGACCAGTAGTAGTAGCCTAGTAGTTGTTGCTGCTGTTGTTTTAATCATTTGTATATTCGTTGTAGTTGTGATGTTACTTTGAAGGTGTTCTTTGTTGTTTCTCGTCTCTGGTTGAGGGTAGTCAGTTCGAACTTGAAACCCTTTTTCGATTTGATGTCAGCAACGTAGGTTCCGCTTCCAAGGCTCAGGTTACCAGCCAACTGGACAATTCAATGCCGACAAATCAGTTAATCATGCAGTCATTAAAATTAATTATTATACAAACGCAAGAGAAAGACTACGAATAGGCTTCACATGATATTGTGTTAAGGTAAGATAATATTATCACAAAATAATTTTCTTAAATGTAATTAATTTATGCTTAACTTCCATTAATTGGTTTGAACTAGTAAGGTCTGGTGTGATAAGAGAAAGTAAAGTTAGTTATAGTAGGTGTTCTAAGGTAAGTTAGGGGCCGTCCATAAATGACGTCACGCAATTTTGGCCGATTTTTAACCCCTCCTCCCAGCTCGTCACACTCCTCAACCAGACCCTCAACCAGAGACGAGAAACACTTCGTCACAAAAAGTAACACCCCCTCTGAAAATGACGTCACAAAGCTCTGACCCCCCAAAAAACCAAATTTCCATGGCGAAGCAAAATGCTCCTTCATGGAACAAATAGGGAAAGCATGAATATTTTAAAATCTAACGGTGACCAAAATATTGAAATAATTAGAAAATTATTAATAATGGTGCCCATATACATTAAAATAATTAAGAAAAATGATGAAAATTTAATCCTCAAAATTAGTGCTGTTATTATTAAAATTAAATTGTTGTTAATTGTTAAATTTAATAACATAGACCTGGTGTGACGTCACACTTCTCAGACCCCACCCCCATGTCACACATCGTCACAAATTTCCGACCCCCTCCCCCCTAGGTGCGTGACGTCATTTATGGACGGCCCCCTTAGGTCATAAGCATGGCAGACAAAGAACGGTTCTGTAATGTGAGGTAAACTAACGTTCAGTGTAAGATAAGGCAAGGCACGGCAGACACTATTGACTGCACGTCTCAATGTACAGTAAATAAATCAAATTCACTAATAGACTAAACTTGGTTTTTGCAAGTGCTCCTTAGTATGCCAAGGTGTACAGTACGCAGAAGGTACTTACGTTTTCTTTGTTTGTTTTCTCAGATGTGAAGAGAAAGATGACGTTGCCCTTCAGTACCATCCAGTACTTTTTCCATGTCTAAAATTCATCAGGTATCATAAAAGGACAGGAAGTATGGGCAGGAAAAAGCGACAGGAAGTAAGTATGGAAGTCCAAGTGACTTCAATTCAATTTAAGTGAAGAAAGCGAAACTCCGCCCCTACCGTACTCTGGTAGTGCCAGTCCCTAGCCTGGCCAAAGAAGGAGGGCGACGCTAATCGTCTTTGTTATGAAAGTGCGTCATTAGCCAAACAATCTCGAGTTCTTGGTAGTGCCAGTCCCAAGCCTGGATTAGGGAGGAGTGCCATGCTGTCTGACTAGCTGATTAAGTAACTGGCCAAGTGGCTGCAGGCTGAGTGACTGAATTGCTGAGTGACTCTGCGA
The DNA here is from genome assembly GCA_020284085.1 of Aporrectodea caliginosa. NCBI lineage: Eukaryota > Metazoa > Annelida > Clitellata > Crassiclitellata > Lumbricidae > Aporrectodea > Aporrectodea caliginosa. The sequence continues at coordinate 962,257 of JACEVL010000007.1, forward strand.
CTGAGATAGTGACTGACTGACTGACTGACTGACTGACTGACTGACTGACTGACTGACTGACTGACTGACTGACTGACTGACTGACTGACTTGCAGACTGGCTGACTTACTCGGTCGGTCGGTCGCTCACCACCACTCCCCACTCACTCACTCACTCACTCACTCACCCACTCACTCACTCACTCACCTCACCACACTCACTCACTCACTCACTCACCTCACTCACTCACTCACTCACTCACTCACTCACTCACTCGAAGTCGACTTAATAAGTGAAGGACTGACTAATTAGCTTGCTTACTTAATTCTTCCATTCGTCCATTCGTTAATTCATTCGTTTGTTAATTTAGTTAGTCATTCAGAGCATTTCTATTGCGTCCTTTTAAGACGTATTTATAACAACAACGGTTGGGCTTTTTATTTGGGGCGATATGCGGCGTAGTAGCGTGACTCATACCTTAGCCAGTTCATTGCGATGAGCTACCCAGCCCTCGAGAAACTTCTTCAGCCCCTCCACTGACTTCTCCAGGTCCATCCCTTCTCCGCAGGTGACAAGACTTCGAAATGCCTACAGCAGAATTACAGAAGTAAGAACCTGACCAAACGACTTATATAGCGCAGATATCATAATGCACAGGACATCAGTGAAATGAAATAACATTCGAAGAAGTATAGCCTATAGGCCAAAGTCCTTTTGAGAAGCCCCGCCAAAATTCTCAATTTCAGGATTTCCGTTAATTTTGATCATTATTTGTCAGCTGCGACAAAATTGCGATACATAGCCTAAGTAGCTATGAAAACGCTTGATGAGTTATGCTGAGCTAGTGACTAACTAGTAACTAGCATAGATAGGCCTACATGCCTAACACTTAGACCTGAATGCAAGCCTAACGCCCTGCAGGGCCTTTCTCTAGGTCTACCTAGTGTTTACCGACATCCAGTGGTGGCTGCTATGGCAATTGACGTCGTTGATCTTATAAATGCCTTCCTTTTTCTTGTCGTATTGGCCTAATGTTTAGGGCTTATGCTTTTAATATTGGTGTGACGAACGGTCTGTATTCGTGACAGCATTAACAATGGCAAATTCATGTACTTAGTAAAAGGTTGTTCTTCAGAGTTTTTTAATGTTGGGGTTGTTTAGTTCTTCTTAAACTATGACTATAATTATTGATCTTTGATTTTATGCCGAAACAGAGTGCAGAAAAAACTTGTGTGTAAGCTACGAAACGTTCTATTTTTCTTAATTCTAAGCCACCTACTTATCTGTTTATATATATATATATATATATATATATATATATATATATATATATATATATATATATATATATATATATATATATACAGACAGACAGACAGAGACAGACAGACAGACAGAGGCAGACAGACAGACAGAGACAGACAGACAGACACAGACAGACACAGAGAGAGAGTGACAGTGACAGAGAAGTCGAGGGCAACCTGCATGGCTATAACCGAGTGACATAAGATATACCTATTAAAATTTAGACCTATTACAGTCTAGACCTCTTCAAAATTAGACCTCATTAAAAACGCAGACAACGCACATTATTATTTTAGTGTTTACGTAAAATATTTAATAGATAGACCTAGTACAATTTAGACCTATTATAATTTACACCTATTACAATTTAGACCTATTACAAGTTATGAGCACGAACTTATAAATTCGCTTCTGCTTCCTGTTTGAAGCGCTGCAAAGAAAACTAATAAATTTTTTGTGATGGGGGAGACGTAGGCTGCCTCTTCTCGCTTAAAAATAGAGCAAGGCGATCAAGCCATAAATTGGTGACCTATGGGCCTTGTGTAGGCCTATAGGGAATTTTTCTTCGGTGTTTTTTTCTACGACTGGGTAACAAGGGTCCCAGCTGTTAGTTGTCAACAGTACTGTAAACTATTCACGTTACTCGGTTTCCGTTAGTTAACCTTCAATCAGGGCCTGGTTAAGACAACCGGAGGCCCTAACCCCAAAGCCCAGCAAAAGTAGGCTACGTGTCTTTGAACACAAAGTTCGAACCGTATTTAAACGATGTTTTTCTAATTAAATATTGGCTAATAATAGCCTACATGCATTTACCATTGTCATTTTGTCAATTAGAACCTTGGTACAATTCATAGTTGTAAAAAACGTTTTTTTCGTTTTTTATTATTTTCCCCAAAACGTCGTTTTTTTCGTTTTTTATTTCTCGTCTCGTTTTTTTCCGTTTTTTATTTTTTTTGTGTAACTTTATTTATTTATTAACTCTCTGTTACTATAATTTTGTTTAATTTTATTTTTCTCTGGTAACCCTTACGTTGTCTCCGTCCTTTCAAGGATTCATCTTATTTACGTCACTATTTAGTGTCATCAGTTGAGAAATAAACCGCACTATACAGGAAATAAAATTTATAAAAGTTATTTGAATTTCTAAGATATCCAAAATGTTGTCTTTGTACTCAGTAATCTCTGATAAACTGACGGATATTACTCCATATCAAGTTCTTATATATATAGCCTAAGTCAGAATTGTTAGTAGACCTACAATTTTTAATTAAGTAGGCTACACTCTATACTTACAAAGTTTAGTTTCTAATTGCTAATATCAGCTTGGATTTATGTGGACTATGTATACAATTTAAATTTGAAAAGATTTCAATATTTTTAATTTCTCAATTTCTTTTTAAACCAAACTTAGGAAAAAGAAAATAATTGTTGTAGATTAATGTTACTTGATGTTTACTAATAAAGTTATGTTATTTGCTGATTAAAATTAAATAGTATGATAAAGGTTTTTAATTTTAAAATGCAGTAAAAGATGTCGAACAGTCAAATTATTTTCTCTTCCGTTTTTTTTCGTTTTTTTCCGTTTTTATTATTTTCAATAAAACGACGTTTTTTCCGTTTTTATTTTGATTTTATCGTTTTTACAACTATGGTACAATTTGATTAATATTTCCTGATATTTGGGGCCCTCAACACGTTGTGGGCAGAGGCGAAAATCTATACATAACTTGGGGACAGATTCTACAAGGGCCGGATTTTTGGGGACAGAAGGGCTAAAGTCAAAACTTTGGGGACAGTCCCCTCTGTCCCCCCTATGATTTACGCCACTGGTTGTGGGGCCCTAAGCCATGGCTTTGTTGGCTTATGCGTTAATCCGGCCATGCCTTCAATCGTAAAGGAACTGTGTGACATATTCGTTTGTTAATTCAAACTGACAAGTACGCAGTAAGATTAAATGATAATAGTAGTAGTGTGGCGGACAGGTCACAAGGCTGAATGAATGCTATATGATCTATAAATAGCCTAATGATATTGACGTTTTCAATACATGGTGTCGCGCCTCTGAATCGCTAGGTGGCGTTTAATCAGCGATCGATTCGAGTTGTAATAAATATAATTAAAATTATAAGGTCGCTTAATTTCTGCAACTTTAACGTTTTAATCGATCAATTAAATAAAAGTACATCTTCCTACGTCCTATAGTTGATGACTAAAGATAGGCATCGCCTAAATTAAGCCTTAGGCGCTATCTCTTAGACACCCGGTGCTAATAACTTTGGTATGGACGCATTTATAAGCGATGAGATGCTATAGCATAGATGATCGATAGATGAATATAGGCTGCCTCATGGTGCATCGCTTATATCGTGAAGTGGTCGTACTGCTTCACACATAGTAGAGTGGTCGTCGTACTGCTCTACACATGCAGAGTTAGTGGTGGTTCGGACCCTCTGCAAATAGCGACGCGGTTCTTTAGCGTCGTTGGTTCGGGTGAGTGACGGGCGCCCCTGCGTCCGAGACAAGACTAATCAGTGCGCTCCCGGGTGACAGCCGCTCACACGGTCTGCCCATTGCCGGCTTCCGCTGATCTGACGGGGTAGGGCCCATCACGTTGTTGATCGCGAGCCGGTCCGTGGCAGGCTAACCGGGGAAAGACCGATTGTGAGAAATAAATGCTCACAGGTCTGGATAACTACGGGAAAGTTTCCCACTGATACCGTTCGGAAAGTACGCGGAGAAACGACAGGTCTGTAACTAAATACGGGGAAGGCGAGACCCCGGTGGTACGTAAGTTCGGAGAGTACGGGGAAGACCGAGAAATGAGCGAGTGAAAAATCAGAGTCCGGTTTCCGCGTAAAGTTCGGAGTACGTGAGTTACGGGAAAATCAGTTAACGGCGAGTGAAAAATCAGAGTCCGGTTTCCGCGTAAAGCTCGGAGAGCGGAGAGAGACGCGGAAAACCAGTTAACGAAAAATCAAAGCCCGATTTCGCGTAAAGTGCGGAGATCGGGGAGAGACGGGAAAATCAGTTAACGGCGAGTGAGTAAATACGGGGAAAATTCCCCGCTGGCCCGGTTCGATCAAATACGGGGAGGGTGACCCCGTTGGTGACAGATAAATACGAGGAAAGCTCCCCGGAGTTACCGTTCGATAAATGCTGCACACCAGTGTGGTAAAGTACGGGGAAGATGGTGACCCCGTTGATACCGTTCGTAAACAATTGCGGATCTACCCGCATATTCTTTTCAACTTGCGGGTCTACCGCACCTTTTCCACTTACGGGGTGTACCAAAAAATCTCAATCCGTGGTTTCCCCGTGGAATATATTTCGTTACGTACTTAGCGTCGTACACAGTTACTTCCGCGGTTTCCCCGTGGAATATCTTTCTTTTCGTACTTACTCCCGCGTTTTCCCCGCGGATTTCCCCGCGGATTATTTTTCTTTGCGTATCTAGCGTCGTTCATAGTAACTTTCGCGGTTTTCTTGCGGATAATCTTTCTTTGCGTACTTTACGTCGGTTGTACTTATTACCGCGGTTTCCCCGCGGTAAATATCTACTTGCGGGACTAGCCGCATTATCTTTATTCGCGGTTTCCCCGCGGTTTCTTTACTTGCGGAACTAACCGCATATCTCTCTGTTCGGGGAACTACCCGACAGATCTGACCGTGGTTCGTTCAGGTGTGAGAGACAGTACAATTCCCTAACAGGGAAGTAAATACACAGGTCTGTGAGAAACAAAGGGGTAACGTTAGTGACACTTGCCCCTGGTTCCGGCAACGGAATCGAGTCCGAGGATTCAGAAACGAATCCTGTGAGTCCGTGCGCTCCCGGGCACAACCGTAACGCTCGCTATCTGATTCGGAAAGTTTGATTCAAGGGATACCTGAGGCGGAGTAAGGGCCCACTCTCGTTGGCAGGTCCCGGATCAGATTGTTTCGGATAGCGGGAAGAAAGGTTGTGTAAGACTTAAGCCGGGGAAGGGTGTACTCGCGAGACACAGCGAGTCAACGCCCTTGGTGACGAGTACAAAACCCCAGGTGGGGAGATCAACGCAGACCAAGAGAGTTACCGATACGTGGATGTCCGGGTAGTCGGGTACCCAGGATCAAAGTAAGATTAACGCAGACCAAGAAAGTGATCGATACGTGTACGTTCGGGTAGTCGGGTACCCACGTAGATACATATTTGCTTGTCGCAACACACAGCTCTGAGAACTGACTGAAGTGCGAGGCTGGGCCCCCTCGTGCGTAGGTCGGAACGAAGTTCTGTGTGTAGATACCGAAGGTTATAGAGAGAGGACCTTCACTATCAGAGTCCGTAGATACCTTACCAGTGTACGTTTCTTTTGTTGAAGTAGAATTATACTGTGTTGGTCGATCTTTGCCTTCACAGTCCGTGAGATCCTACCGGTGTCTGTCTTTTTCTTTCGAAGCAGAATTTATCACTGTGTTGGTCGTTCTTTGCCAACACAGATACGAGTGTTTCTTTTTCGTTTGAAGTAGAATTTATCAGTGTTGGTCGTTCTTTGCCGACGCAGAGACGGGTAAGGGAACTTACTCCGTCAATTGTGGTGCATGACAATATACGTGGGAGGCCGCATGCCAAACACGGAAATGGACAGAGAAACACATGACGGTAGGAAGACGCGTTGCCCCATGGACAAATGTATAGGACGAGTTGACGTAGAGATTTGTCCCCGGTATGGTCTAGGGCTAGAAGACGTCGAGAGCTGCTATCGGTAGTGTCTAGGCCGAGTTGACATAGCGAAGTGTTTCAAGTATTGTTTAGGACGACGCGAGGTAGAGAGTTGTTACGGGTATTGTCTAGGGCGAAATGGCGAAGCGACTTGTCATAAGTATTTCTGGTCTCGGAACTTAGAGAACGTTTGGTGTCCCTTATTATTGGCGATGGTTTAAGAGTCACGAGATGTAGAATGGTGAGTCGAAGTTCAGATCAGGCAGAGAGGAAGAGGAAGCCCGTAGCTAAGAAGGTAAACACAAAGAGAAAGACTCGTGCTAGTAGAAGAACGAACCCTGTTCTGAGAGACGGCCATCCTCAGGACGTTGCCCATCCGGCGACCGTGGAAGAGGCAGAGTCTGACCGAGATAAAGCGGTTTAGTGTTACCTCTCTTGGAGAAGCGACCCATCCTAAACCTCCCCTGATAGGAACGGTCACCCTGGGTAGAGATGGAGAACAGCCATTTACATTGAAGTAGGCAAGGCAGTGACTCGGGCGGCTCCAGACGGATAGTGGGCTGGAGCCGACGCCGTCCCGTGAGCTGAGAGAGAGAGAGAGGTAGCGTGCGGGGCGGCGGTCGCCACAGTAACAGATGATAGTAAGTTTAACAGGAGTCGAATTTGACTTATGGCAGCCTACAAGGCTCCCAGCTGTCCTACTGCTAATTTTACAGTCGCCCTAGAGAGCGGAAGGCCGAGTCAACCTTATGGGGCTAGCGCCGCTAGCGGGTATCGAACCCGCGTCCTTATGATTTTCCTGCCAACCATATCCTCGTCTCCTTTTTTCGCGATAAATAGGAAGGAAGAAGAAAATAAGCAGCCCCTTATAAGATAGGCAGCCATGGATATTAAGTGCTAGCGACTTCATTTTCTTAGCCTCGGCATATGAGGGTGGGTGGCTTGATCTTACCAACGACAGCGCACGGTCAGCAACTCAGTATACTTTTTATAGCTCACTTGGTTAGGGGCGCAGATGAAGCATAAATCTGTAACACAGCTTCTGCGCAGGATTTGAACCGCAGACCTCTCGCCTGACAGACCACACGCTAACCACTAGACCAGTGCTTCCCAAAGTGGTGGTCCGCGGACCGGTGCCGACCCGCGAGCCCTCAGTTGCCGGTCCGTAAAGTGAGTCAAGAAACTGGTCAAATTGCCTCGGAGTCAAGAAATGGCTATTATATTTTTTAAGTCATAACAAATATACATATTTGGCTATCATTTAAATGACAATAGAGTTATAGAATTGGTTAAACATGCATTTAAATCTATTAATTGAACGAAAACTGAAAAGAGAAATAGTTAATAAATTTGGCACCGATCCTCCTGCAGTGGGAAAATTCCGGCCGGTCCATCACACTGAAAAGTTTAAAGTTATTCCTGCTGGTCCGTGACGCTGAAAAGTTTGGGAAGCACTGCACTAGACTATCGATAGCCCCAGGAAATAGGAAGGTATATAAACAAAAGCGAAAAATCTGTCATTTCTGGTGATAAATGGTAGGCCTACAGATTTTAGTTGCAACTATGGCAGGAAAAATGCTGCAGTTGGTAATCTATAGGGTGTGACCGATTGGAATTTTTTGCCGATTTCCGATTCCGAATAGCTGGCCTGCCTTTCACCGATTCTGATTCCGATCCGATTAATCGGTCATATTCATTTTTATTTAATATAATAAAAACTAGGCACTGTTTGTTACTCAAAAGCCCGACCCTTCGCCATGTTGCTGATGCGTCGACTCAATATTATTATTTTACACTGACTTTCAAAGATTACCGCAAGAGGTCGTCAAAACATAGGTTACTGTTTTTGTATTAATGAAAAGGAATTGTTTTTGGTCAAAAATATTACTTCTTTTGGTATTTGGATCGGTAGTACTGGGATGCACCGATGCCAATTAATCGGTCTAGGGCAAAATCCAGCGCAAACCGATTTCCGATTCAAGTATCGGTCACACCCTAGTAGGCTAATTTAGTACGCACTCATTTCCGCGGGGATCCTTTGCCAAGATCCCACGATCATACAGTTTGGCTTCTGAAAGGCGCTATAATTATAAATATACAAAAAGATACAGTTTGAGACGATTTCCTTACCGTTCGCGAGTCCACAGTTTCCTAAGGAATCTCTTCCGATAGCAGTGTACTTTTAGCTCCATGCACAGAAGACGTATCGCACAGAAAGAAAACGTTTGCTACGGTCGCATATAATAACGATGAGAGAAATATCTGAGACAGTCAACACTCGAGGTCTCCAAGCGTTTAGTTGACAATTTGTCGTTGGGCATTACAGCCCAAAGGCCAGCTGAATAGCAAATAAGTGCTCTAAATATTTGAAAGCAGCCTTGTGGGTCTGCCATCTAGCGCCTCTAGCAGGCAGTGCAGTGAGAAGAAGCTCCGGTTAAACGTAGGGGACGTCATACGTAGGCTACGCGTTGAGAAAGCGTCTGCTATGCCACTTATTCATTGAAACGTGACTAAGTGTGCTGAAGCGTTACGAATGGAATCCTGACTCGTAGGCAGGCTTCTGAAAGACACCGATATGGGGTACTTACTCGACCGCAGTACCTCTGCGCTTGAGGTCTATAGGCCTAACATAGGCCTAATATAGGCCTTACAGACCTAACATAGGCCTAACATTAGGCCTAACATAGACCTACATGTGGCGCACTGGTTTGGCACTGACTGGCTTAGGCCTATAGGTGGCACCCTCGTGTAGGCCTTACTGGCTCACAGGCGGTGGCGCCGTGGCGGCGACCTGGTTTGATAGGTGGGGACACTTCAGTAACTTCGATGTCTCAGTGGGGTTTTAGACCCATATGTCCAAATACCAGTCACCTAATCGGGCTTTTGGACGTATGGAAACCTCTTAAAACGAAAAAGTGATTATATATATATATATATATATATATATATATATATATATATCTTATACTATAATTCTTAAAGTTTGTCCTTCCGTATGTATGTATGTATGTTTGCAATGCATCGCTGTCCGGCTAAAGGCTCCGAAACGGAACGGTTTAGCGAGTTGAAAAAATTTACAAAGCATTATTACGCAACGTCTAGGTCAACGCGACTATTTTCAGTTCGCAATTTTATTTAAACGCCGATATATGGCCATTTTAAATTTAACTTTTCAGCGAGCTTATTTCAATACCGCCCATAGTAAGGCCATTTGTTCACGTCACGCATGCTTAATAAGCAATCTTACGTCACACGGAGCATCTAGCAACCAATCAGAAGTCGCCACGGGCGAATTTCTAGGTCAGCGCAACCATTTACAGATTTGGTGACCTAATTACACTAAGCTCACATTTTTGCAACCACGGCCATTGCCGATTTTCTAGGTCAAAGCAACTCGAAACTTAATAATAATATTCGAATTTCTATCTCATCCCAATTACTTTCAGCTCATAATTTGCTTTCAATTCCGATTTATGGACATTATAAGCATGCCCATTTGGTCACGTCACTAAAATTAATATGCAATCTTAAATTACGTCACGCGGCTAAATATGCAATCTTACGTCACGCTGGCTAACGGAAAATAAAAAGCGTATTATAATTTAGAAATAACCCGTGTAGTACGGGGAACAAATAATACGCCTATTTCAGGTTGAGATAACCCGTGTAGTACGGGGAACAAATAATATTGCCTATAATTATAAGGTAGAGATAACCCGTGCAGTACACGGGCAAAGCAACTATGTTCACCTCTAAATATCGTTTCCATTCAGATATATGGACATTTTTTAAATATTTGAAGCCCATCAGCAAATATAGTAAGTAAGTAGCCTTTATTTGCAGCCGTTAAAAATTACGCCTGGGGAAAACCCGGGCGAACGCCGGGTAAAAAATGCTAGTATATATATATATATAATGTAGTCGGTATCATTTGGACAAACATATGACGTGTCCTCTGCCTCAGTCTGTCTCTCTGTCTGTCTGTCTCGCTATCTGTATCTGTCTGTCTGTCTGTCTATCTGTCTGTCTGTCTGCCTGTCTCTCTCTCTGTCTGTCTCGGTCTGTCTGTCTGTCTGCCTCTGTCTCTGTCTCTGTCTGTCTGTCTGTCTGTCTGTCTGTCTGTCTGTCTGTCTGTCTGTCTGTCTGTCTGTCTGTCTGTCTCTCTCTCTTTTTCCTTCCAGTCTCTGTCCATCAGTCTGTCTGGCCCTATCTGTCTTTATATCTGGTAGGAAAATCAGCTGAGCGTAGCCGTATCAATGAGCGGGTTTCAACCCGATACAGCAGCGGGGGGGGGGACACGTTTCTCTTGCTCCTCTCCGGATTGCTTCGCATTGCCCAAAGATGACGCATCCGTTCGTCTGCCATGGTAGGCCTGCATGGGTGGTGTAAAAATTACGCATTTCTTACGCCCCCCAACTACGAGATTCCCGTCTTTCGCAGACACAGACGAGAAGAACCTCATACGTCAGCTAAACATATCTGAAATAGGCCTACCTCTGAATACGATCTCCGCTTTCGAGGCTATAGCTGTCGTTGACGTTAATTAGTAGGAACTATTAACCCTCGGGCTACCAGGGGGGAAACTGTTTTTTTCATTTCGAACTTTTTCCGTATGGAATAAAAATTTGACCTTTTAGGTAGCTGTAGGGGGTTCATTTACACACGTTTTGAGGTAAAATGTGAGATGATATCTCACACCGTTCAAAAGTTATACCCAATATACCCGAGGTACCAGGGGGGTGGATACCACCCTAACTAGATTTTCGACTATATCTTATCCGTCATTTAATATTAAGAGACACAAATTATACCATTCTATAGAGGGAATGTGGGGCTACATTTCTATGGTCACTGAGTTGACCTCGGTAAAAAAAGCTTTAACCGGAAGTGCTCAAAATAAATAATAATAACACGCGTAATATGCGTGAAAAATGGCTGAATGGAAGGACTCCCCCCTTAGTTTTTTGTCTGTAGCGTATTCATTTGTCTTCCTGGAAGAGAAACAAAGATACCATTCTTTAGAGGGAATGAAGGGCTTCATTTACATACCTACATCTTTGTCTTTGAATACCGGAAGTGATCAAAATAAATAATAATACGCGTAATCTGTGTGAAAATGGCTGAATACAGCATTACAACGTAAACCCATATAATTTTATGTATGGATATATATGTATGGATGTACATTTATACTATATAAACATGTGTAGGGATGATTTTGTGTATCTTTTATACATAGATTAGTTTCAAAACACACCTAATCTTATATTTGTTTATCCAAAATGTATAAAATGTACGCAATAATATACAATATTGCTAATTAATGGGTTCCTTTGTTAAAAGTGATGTAATTTCGAGGTGCATTCACATAATGTACAACTAAATATACCATTCTGTGCAGAAATGAATGCTGAATCCAATGCTATATTACAAGTTATGATATGTAAAACCAAACACGAAATCCAGGGGGGGGGTGGTAACCACCCCATGGTAGTCAGTGTTACAAAAAAAGCTTGGTAGCCCTAGGGTTAAGCTCCAACATGAGCAGGTACATGTAGATAGGCCTATGTCTACCTGGTCATGTTACAACGCTCCAACCGAGATTGTCTCTAGCACTTCACAGAAAACGTATCTCTCCAGTTTGCTTATGCTTCTTAATGTTTCCTCCTGTAATTGTAATTTGTAATAATAATAATAATCTGGCATTTATAAAGCGCCACTTAAATCACTGGCGCTCCCGATCCGAACCCAGTGAAATCACTGTCAAACTGTACTTTGTTGTTCTTTATAGGCCTCCTTTGTTTTTCTTTACATCGGTAAAAAAAATTAAGCTTGCGGAAATTGGGGTCTATAGGACTACAGCAGTTGTGCATATATAGGTAGGCTAAATTTCCTTCTGGGTTTAACAATTCACGTAAGACATCGTGTATCGTTACAATGTGTGATTTTATATTAATTTTTTGATTGCTACTCGATCGTATTGAAATGGTGATTGTTGATATCGCTCGTGAATAAGCTGATGCCCTGCGCTTGGCTTTCGAGAGGCGCTTTAGAAGTTTGGAGTCTACGAGTAAGATGGCTGATTGGTTGAAGGACCGACTGATTGACCGAATGATTGGCTGCATATACTATTGACTTTCTGATTGTCGGCGTCCCACGCCTCTGTTGGAAGTGGTTTACCGACCATTTAGGAGATGGAGGACCGAGTGGGATGACCAAGTACTGCACGGTCTGCACCTACCTGAAACTGTGCCAGTAACCACTGATCGTACTCTGACAGTGCCAATCCAAAACTTGGATAAAGGAGGGATGATAAATTGATAATCATCTTTGTTATGACATAGCACCGTTAAACAGCAACTAACTAAACCAATCATCTCGAACTTGTCTGGGGAGTGGATAGTATAGACTATAGAGGATAAGACTCTTGCCTGAAGGGCTCACGGACCCGGTTTGATTCCCGCAAGGTTTTTTGCCCTGGGTTTAGCTCATACCTTCATTCCCTAGGTGGCACCAAAGTACAATGGACTTGCGCCTTGCATGGCTGCAACTTTGTTCATTTATGTCTTCTGTGATTTGTGATCATGTGAACTGTTTAATCGTCATAACAGTGCGTTTGTCAGGCGCTTCATTAAGAATAAAATTTAATATTATTATTATTATATATCGAGAAACAGACCCGCTGAACTTCTAGAAGTAATTGTGCATCTGCTAAAATCCTATCTAGATTATGGACCCTGATGCTGGACATTTTTCATGACTCGACAAAATGCATTCATTGTAATGTGTTTTGCGACTATGCACCTGGTGACCTCTAACAAAAGAATGCAAGTGTTGGCGTTTTTGTAACTGTGAAGATCTTGAATCTTGACGTCTACAGATGCATTCAATACGAAGTACCACATACCGGTTTATTGCCAATCAATTCTTTGCAAACTATGCTAATGAAATGTCGCAGCAGGTAAACTACAAAAAACTATAAAATGACTTCTGAATGTTGCAATTTTTCAAGGTGGAAAGGCGCTGGTTCATAAAATCCCACTCCTTCACCTAGTTCTTGCCAAAAGCTGCAACTTTCAATTTTGGTGAACATTTTTCAAGATTCGAGACACTTGTACAATTTTAGTCAATTTTCCCCTCTTGGCCTTCGACTGGACATGCCCTTGAATATTTTAAGCATGCCGACTTTGTTGGCATTCCTCATGTATAGAACACGCGCAGATCATCTGCCTTCCTATTTATCCTTCATGGTCACACCTTGCAATTATTAAGTTAACACCTGTTAAAGGCCGCTCCTCTCTCGATCAGCATCTGCTGGAAAGTATGTTGTTCCTGGTACACGTTTTGTCTTTGGCCGACGTTCATTCACAGTTGCCGATCCCTCCATGTGGAACTCTCTAGTCTCTACCTCCTCATGTTCACAACTCTCTCAGTGCAACTGTCTTTCCCTCTAAGCTGAAGACTTACCTTTTCCAGTCTACTTATGGCTCTTAATGTTTGCCCGGCTGAAAACCGCACATCTGAACTTTTTAAGGAGGGCATTATCAAATTACCATTGTTTTGTAGCTATTGGTTTGGTACATGTAGGGCTGTAGGCCTAGTGACCATCAACTGATGGCTTGAGGTGTTGTATAAATTTATGGATTATTATAGATTTACAGGCCAGAATAACTAATGTGAACATTTTTCCAATTTCACATTAAACAAATAAATCCAGAGAAGATTACATTTCACGTCGACGCGAGTCTCAATCGGTTTGACAAGAAATTTCACGTTAACCGCGAGACGATCCTTTATAAACATGAACCTATCGACCAATCGCATGTCTGAGCTAAGATGAAATTCCATTTACCCCTTATCTCAAGCATAAAACGTTGACACCAACTGATATTCAGCACACTGCATGCATTAATAGATGGCCCGAAATTTGAGTCACACAAGTTGCCTAATAAAACGTTACCTGACAGTACATGTAAATTACTGAACATGAAATTTCACATTACACAAATCTGTGCATTTGATGACTGTAAGTATGGATGTATACTTTCTCTCCCTGGAGACTTTAAGAAAATAGTCTTCAGAGGGGGAGGGGGGAGATGGGGACAAATTTATTCTAAAACAGATCTGCTGAAAGGGAAGAACCTGAGAATCTGTTCCGAAACATAACTAACAGCACGTTAGTTATTTAAGAGATTTAAATCCTGGGCCCTAGCAGGATGGTCCTCACACGGGGACTTAAATATATTGAAACGGGCAGCGGTGGTGAAGGATCTCAATTGATCAATTCATTGAAAAATTAGAAGGGTTGAGGTCATACGATGGTCACTACATAAAAACATGCACATTTTCATTATCTTCATACGAGATCCCAGCTACTTTCATGAAGAAGCATTTCAAGCCGTGGTTCAAGCTGATAACTATATTGTACTAGTCATCATTTGGTCAACCATGCAACAATTTCTAAACTTTAAAAACACCATCAACCATGAAATTAATAAATCCTACAAAATCCACTGTTTCAATAATGCATTGGAACCTCCTTGCAACAAGTCTCGCTAAAAAACGGAGTTCACACAATGCCAGTGACGAAGTGGATATGAAATTTAATTATTTTTAAAACATGCGTACAACCTTGTAACATGGTTTTAAATGCAGCATAAAAGCAAGGCTCTAATGCAGCACAATTTTACAGCAATTTGCATTACTGATAAGGAACTACTACATGCCAAACAACCAGTTATACACGTTTTGCCAAAACCCGCATTATAGCTGATGAAGCGCTGCGTCTTTACACACGAGGCCTACATTTGCATCATAAATAACTGAGCAATGGCCACTCTATGCGGAGGAGCAGTTTAGAAATAATGCGTTACATCTGCAACATTTCCTGCATTCTGTATGTGATATATTTCTTAGTGTTTTAATTGAAGGTCCTTCCCTTCAGCGCATTTCCCTACATAGAGGCTTGTATAAACATCTACCAAACTAGTCCATTTCACAACTGCATAGCTACCAACCTAGTCTATCTTGCAACTGCAAAGATACCCTGAGCCAAAAATTTCCATTGGTTTGGTATTCATATTCTGCTGCCAGTCCAAACCACAGCAATGTGACGTGATACTGAAGTTTATAAAGGGCCCGATATAACATGCACAGATGTTAAGAGCTGCATAAAAAAGAGTTGATAGAAATTCTCATATTTTGACTTATATGCCACCAAAGTATTGTAGTAGAGAATCTTTGTAACCCATCACTGGTTATTAATAAATATTATGGAATAATAGTTTCAGCTGCAAGTAATTGCCTAATATCAACAGGTCGCTTGTGGTTTAAGTCATGCCAAGTTTCACCTGCTCTTGCCACCCAAAAGTACCAAAAGCAGCGGACTGCATAGAGAAGTAAAAACACGAATAACCGAGCTTAGAATGGGTATTTGGCAAAAGAGCCGACAGTTCACGAACAAGTACCACGGAAACACCAAACATGTTACTGGACGAAAGTCGACAAATGTGTAGTTTGCATGGATAAATACAGTTGCCGTTAAAATGCACAGAAGCAGGGACAAATGCACAGTTGTGCTGACAAATGCACAGCTGTGTTGTTGTCCAGATAATACAAGTATTTTAAAATGAATGTTGGCTTATACATTTGTGTACATACTGCTGCACATTCTGTACATCTAGATGTAAATACAAAAGTAAACTGTATGAACGGATATGCTCACACTACACCAGTAGTAATATCCGGGTAAAGGGCCAGCGACAAACATGTACAGGTTATCTACAGAAAAATACAAATGCATGCTGAGTAGATTTATTGAAATCATAAGCAGATAAATAAGACTTGTTACTATCCTAGTGCGTATAGAGAGACACTATTCTCACACGCACACACACGCTATCGGTTGATGCCCTGTGCTATAGAAGTACTATATGTAACCAAAATTTTACAATTACACACCCACAAACATAGAAAGTGTGCTGGGGTATATAAAAATGTAATTATACGAAATAAAGGTTTAAAAACCTTTAAAGGGTTCTTACTGTACGATACAGCTTATTTACTACATTGAACAGAGTTTGAAGTCCAAAGACTTTCAGAACTAAGCAACTGTTACAAATCTAAGTTTGCTGCAAACCTCAGTAAGCAAGAGGAATTTGGCAAATAACCAGGGGCAAACAGAAGTTATCAGTGGAGTATTCCCCAAAGTTGGGGCCCAAACTGGTTAGAGTAAGGTTTTCTGCAATACATAAAAGATGCTGTTTTACAAGAAAAGGTGCTGGGAAAAAGTTAGAAACAGGGAACTGAAAACAGTAAACTGAACAAGATCATAATAAAATCTTAAAAAATCAACAAACTATAGTAGATCACTAAACATTTTGGGGAAAAAATGGCGACCAAGAAACGCAGCCCTGCCCGACCTGCTTCCACCTGAATAACGTCAGGAACTGCCAGTGACATGTGCCAACACGCACATATAGGGCTGTGCATGTGTGGATGGATGACTATCCCATTGACCCTTCTCAACCCAATGTTTGGAAAAACGACCAAACAGTTGTTGCAATTCGAAACCATATTTCACATTTACTGTTTGGCGCACTTAATGTCTACATTAAAAACCAAGACTTCTGGAAAACAAACCCAACACATTCATGTACCATATCTGGCAAATTATATAGCTCCAAGTTGATAAATCATTATAATATTATATCACTATGTATATATATAATTATAAACATACATATACATACACAACTCTACATAAAAATTTTTATACCGAATACACACAAGTATGCGTATATACGCAACGGTATGTGTTCTACACATGCACAGCGTATTTATGTCGCCACATATTTGTATTATATGCATTCAAGCACCTTTCATACCAAGTAAATGGAAAGTTTTAATAAAACTAATCTTTAAAAAAGCTATTACCTTCCGCTCAAGTCAGTTACTTATGTATAAGACAGTCAACTTTACAGCAAACGGCGACTTTCCTAAGTTAAAAAGTCGCTTGGCAAAACTATGATACACATTTTTCCATTGGTCCAGAGCTGGTTCCCTGCCCCATCCGCTACTTCTTGTCCTCACATCTTGCCCGCGTTCTTGGCGGTTGCCCCACGCAGAGGGGTTACCGGTCGTCCCGTCTGGTTGCCACCATAGGGGAACTTCTTTTTATCAGCTGGCTTCAATATCTAAGCAACCATTAAAATTCTCATCAGCGTGAGTATGCAGTCATTAAGAAATATCAATGTATAAATGTATGTATGCAAGTATGCATAAATGTACATACCAGGTATGTTTTTAAGTACCGTATGTATGAACGGGAAGCATGAATGTATGCATTTAAATTCATGTACCAATGTATCTCTGCTTATACATATTATATAACCATCCATTATCAAATAATCTATTACCTAATCTACTAATTTTTACAGGGGCATTATCATAATTCCCAAGGCATCTGCATTTAAATAAGATACCTTTTACCTGGAATGAGCACTTGAAGCCATATTAGATAAGGCCAAAAAAAAATAATGGTGTGTTTCCGGTAACAGAGTTAAAAAAAACTGGGTAGGTAGGTAGGAAAATAATTTTATTTTGTTAAACTAATTTTATGCAGTGATTTCCGAAAATTAAGCCACTGCCCATTTATGAACAGCGGTACATGCTGTACCAAAGTATGTATTTTCTATGCAGTATTAAAATGCCTATTTGCAGAATGTACCTACAAACTGCTGTAGAAAACAATCTTATTTATTTCATTTTTTTTACATCGTTTTTCTTGCAAGGTGAAATGGAAGGGGCAGGTGTTACTAACTGTTGAGGCGGTTGCTAAAGGGGCCAAGTCTGACTTTGAAACTGGTTGCTAATGAGGCTGACACAGAGGCTGCTTGCTTCAAAGCTTGGTTGTTAAGAAGGCTGGTTGCTATGAAAGTAGAATGCTACGGAGGTTGTTAAGTAGGCTGATTGCTAAGGAGGCTTTACTTTTATAATGGCACGTACGATAAAAGGTATTTCTGATACAATGAATATGGCGGTCAGATTTGTGAAATAACCCTGTCAAATTACCGTGAGAAAATCCACCACTTTCGGGTCTATTACCTCCCTCTCCCAAACTCCACACTTTAGCCCTTTTATTGCTGTAATTTACGGCACCATTATTTCCATTGAAAGACCGCTAGTTTCCGAAAGTCTCTGCTTTAGTGAATGCACCTATAATGTCGCGATTCTGCATCTCGGGCATGCAAAGGCTTAATGTATGTGAAGTAAAAAAAATTTCCGAGTCGCGGCAAAAAAGTGAGTCGGTCGCGTTACCCGAAACACACCATTATTTTGTTTTGGCCCAAGGACATTTAAATAAGATACCATACCTGCAATGAGCACTTCAAGCCACGTTAGATAAGGGCATTTAAATAAGATACCATACTAAAAATGATTACATCTTGGCATTTTAGATAAGGATATTTAAATAAGATACTATACCTCGGATGCTCACATTATGGCACGTTAGATAAGGGCATTTAAATAAGATACCCTACCTGGAATGAGCACATCAGTGTCTCGTCGACGCTCATCATCGCACCCGCATTGTCAAACTCGCCACAGTAGTTTGGCGCTGAGAACAACGTCACGAGCTGACGTTTCGCAAAGAATTCATAACCGTCTTCTACAACCTAGAATTCATAACCACATGGTACTGCAATGTCCAGTAATGTAACTCAACATTTATATAGCTGCCATCTAGGATGTTCAGATTACTAATTCACGAACTCCAGAATGAAAGCTGAACAAAGCAATGCTCCTTTAATACATATTGATTGTAATGAATTAACCTGCACACTTAAGAATGGTTGAACGTGAGATTTTTCACTTTCTACGCTGCTGTAGACAAAAGTAGACATTAAGGGCTGAGGGTGGTTGTTGATGAAACTCGACATGTAGTTTGGTTTAATACACTATATGACAGCACTGAACACAAAATTACATCAGTTGGTCTACTACAACTGAAGCTTGATAACCTTAACTAAAGCCTAGAGATGACCTAGTTTTAGTGCATGCTGATGATATGCTGACACTAGCGTGGCATGATGTAAAAGAGTAGCATTTCTCTTGGTGGTTCATACAAACAATAACTGATATTAGGATATGAAATACAAGCCTGTGTGTGTTATTCATAACAACACGCTGAAAAACACTGTCACCAATGCATCATGAGTTCCAAACAGTGTCACTTACTGATACATGTGATTGATAGCTTTGAATGATATCAAATGGTTCAAAATTATCACATACAGCTCTAGTGAAATCCGGTCTGCATACAATGTCAAACATATGCTACGTTTTACATTATTAAAGAAACAATGGGAAATGGATTCTTTTCAAAAACTATTCAGCCTACAGGTCAAACTTATAAAAAATTAGTTAGCTTTGAACGTGTTAAAAGAACTGGGCTTAAGTAGATGCTTATAAGAAGAGCTGTTCCTTGAACTAACTCCAAGATGTATGGTTTAGCAACTCTGTTTTCTTAACGTCGACAAGTGAGGGTGGTGGGTGGCGATTCCTTTACCTCAATCCCTGAACTTCCCACCAGCAGTGTAGTCTGTGTACTCATTTCATAGCTCACTGCTAGTCGGCACAAGCGGAACTTAAATCTTGTAAATATACTCTGACCGTACACTGTCGGTGGAAAGATGAGACAGTGAGGGAGAGGACTGGCCACATGCCCTTATATGCCGAGGCTAAAAAAAATGAAGTCGCTAACACTTCACACCCATGGCTGTCTCTGGGCTAGTTTAAGGGACTGCTCTCCTTCTTTGGTTGGAATTGCTGGCACAAACCTGATGTGCCCTGCAGATGAGATCCAGGTCATGTTTGTGCAAGAACTTGGCGACGACCTCTGCCCCAAACGTGAACGAGACGCCCCGATCATTCTCTCCCCATCCCATCGTCTCCTTATCAGGGTCGGACCACAAGAGGTCGCACAGCAGGCCCTGATCGGGAACATCTGTTGGACGCATGATACGACGAATCTGCTCCATCGACTGCAAGTCTGGACTTAGACCTACAGATAAAGGTAAGACATGATAATTATTCACCAAAGGTAATATTTGCAAACATTCAACAAAGGCAATTTTTTACAGTCACCACTCAAACAAGGTAATTTATTAAAGTTACTCACTCAACAAATGTAAGTTTCCGAGTGTCACTCTGCAAAGCTAATCTTTGGAAAGTTAATAACTCAACAAAGGAAAATTTGCAAAGGCAATCATTCAACAGACGTAATTTTTTTAAAGTTATCACTCACCGAAGCTAACATTTTTAATGGTAAAATTCAACAAAGCAAGTTTTGGAAAGCAGTCACTCAGAAAAGGCAATTTTTAACAATTATTTTCGGACAGATAACAACTCAACAAAGGTACGTTTTGGTAATGCAATGTACCAGGCAATAATAATTCAAGAAAGGTATGGTCACCAAAACCATGTACCAGGCAATTATAATTCAAGAAAGGTATGGTCACCAAAACAATACGATAAATAATTTCTTACACATATTAACTTAAATCCACTCATACCAGATTAAATGCACTTTCTTTTACTACTTTCTAATTAATAATGAACATCAAGTCTCATTACAAATCTCTTCACAAAATATGCACAAAAGACTGGGAAAAGAATGTCAACATAAATTAAGAGACATAAAATTATTCATCAGTTTCATAACCATCCGCAACAATAACTACAGGCAAATCTCTGCTCTGCTTTTGTGTACACCACTGACAACAATTCATCATTTAAATTCAAATTCAATTTAAATTCAATGGCTAAGATTTGAGCACAAAGGCTGATACTTTGCATCTCTCTGTCATCTAACATCAGAAAGAAATGACAGCGAGCGACACTGACCCCCGTGACAGCAGAAGATTTTTTCGTCGATGATTGCTGCGATCGGGAGACAGTTAAAGCAATCCGTGAATGTTTTCCACAACTTTATGTTATACCGCCTCTTGCCTGTTTCACGAAAATGCAAAACAAGAATTCAAAACAGCAATCAAAACACGACATAAAAAAAACAAAAATATGAAACAGATAACCAAGCACCTGCATAAAATAAAATATATCGACCTGCCAATGCTATCTGTAGTGCTAAATCAAATTTCACTTTAAAATTAAATTTTTTTTAAAATAAAATATATCAACCTGCCAATGCTATCTGTATTGCTGAATCAAATTTTCACTTTAAAATTAAATTTCTTTAAAGGCACAAGGCAAAAAGATCTTTCAAGATTTCTGTTCCACCAGCAACATCTAGCAGACTCGACTATAAAATATGTACAGTGGAGGTACATTGTCAGT
The DNA here is from genome assembly GCA_020284085.1 of Aporrectodea caliginosa. NCBI lineage: Eukaryota > Metazoa > Annelida > Clitellata > Crassiclitellata > Lumbricidae > Aporrectodea > Aporrectodea caliginosa. Next base: position 983,594 of record JACEVL010000007.1, read on the forward strand.
GCAAAGATCAGATGGCAAGGGAAAGGACTGGCCAACTGCCCTTGCATGCTAAGGCTATGAAAATCATCACTAACACTAGTTAGATACCTATTGCAGCATTTCAGGGCTACCTTACGAGACTGTTTCTTCTTCTGCTTTTCACATGCAGTTAAAAGAGACAGAAAAATATTAATCAATTCAATTTTAACTTAAAATAAAATGATCTGAGAACTTACATTCGTCGTAGAAGCCGTAAATACGGTTGATACTGGCACATTCATGATTACCACGTAACATGAAGAAATTTTCCGGGTACTTGATCTTGTAAGCAAGTAAGAGGCAGATTGTCTCAAGCGATTGCTTTCCACGATCGACATAGTCACCAAGGAAGAGATAGTTGCTCTCCGGTGGAAAGCCACCGTATTCAAAAAGACGTAAAAGATCGTAATACTGCCCGTGAATGTCACCTGTAAAAAAAGCAAGGTAAAGTAATGTAAGAACAGTAAGGAGAAGTAATGAACAGAGAACTAAGGTTAGGCAAGACAAGGAATGGTAAGTTGAGCATAGACAGTGTAAGGGAAAAAGTTAAGATGTGTAAGGTCAGGTAAGGTAGGGAAAGGTAAGTTTAGGTAAAGAAAGCAATGTTAAGATTAGGTAAAGACACGAAAGTTAAGGTTAGGTAATGAAAGGATTCAAGGAATGTTAAGTTTTGGTAAGGATAGGAATGGTAATGCAAGGTAAGGAAAGGTAAGCTTCTTAAGGCAGAAAGGTAAGGTCAGGTAAGAAACAAACTCCTATGCTGAGTATGCTCCAAAATGAGCGTTTCTGCTCAACTTCGGCATTAGACCCAAGGGTCTGAAAATACGACTCAAATGAAGACTGCAACGCATATTATCAACCCGCAAGAACTAGATATTGCTGTCCTTAGAGCAAACTGAGCCAAAGGAACAAGGACCAGTGATTTCTAGCTTAATCGCATGCAGATGCTTGCAGTTTAAAGGGTATTGGACACAGAATTCATTAACTAACATACAGTTTGATGTACAGCATATTATATACGAACATTTGTATAGTGCATTTACGGAACTCTCATAAGTAACTAGGAGTGTGCAACAGTCTAGTGGTTACTGTGCTCGACTGTCAACCAATGTTCAAATCCTCGCTATGGCAGACATTCATTTCAAGATTTTGGGCTATAATGAGTACACTGGCTATACACACTGTCAGTGGGAAGACCAGACAGCGAGGGAGAGGACTGGCCACCCATCCAAACATGTTCAGACAAAGAAAATAAAGTTGCTAACACTGCAAATCCATGGCTGCCTTTCAGGACAGCTCTTCTTCTTCAAACATACCAAGTCTGATTATCTCATATTTATCTAGAACTGATCGGCATTTGTGATTTCTTAATTAAATGTCAAAAGGCTGAAATGAAACATTCTGCACTACAGACCCCTCTAACCACTGCAACCCCAATAAAACTCTGTAATGAGGTCAAATGCCTTGAGGGCTGTGATCAAATAACTGACCACATTTACATTCAAGTCTGCTATGATAAAATGAGAAAAAACGAGAAGCAACTACTTTAGTGAGTGCAACATTGTAAAATGTACATAATAATGCAATGAAAAGTGAACCAATAAGTACTCTCAGACAGGAATTCAGACACTAAAGCAGCAATGATGATGAAGACAGACATCAGCTGTATACAAGCAGCTCCTAAAGTTCTAACACGGGCTTTGGCATGCATCATTATAACAAGGTAAGAACGGTGCATATCTGTGAAGGAAACCATTTTAATCTCTGACAGCAAAGCTATTTCCCCATGTAAATGTTGAAGTGTTTCTATTTCTGCACTGTCCTTCTAGTTTCATCCAAGCCACCTTTTCTGTCCAAATCATTTCCAGAACATTGCAACATCAACTTTCTATCCATTTCCAGTAAAAGTTCCCACTTTTGAATGACTTTCTGGTGTCAATTTCCACATCTTTCTTTCCACCAGACACATAATCTACTAACCAATCGAATTCTGACTGAGCTTCTCCACCACGTTACGACTTCTTACTTCAGTTTCACATGGAACAGCCATTGATATGATGATATTGATATTATGATAACAGACTTATTAACAGTGCTACAGAAGTCATTAGATAACACTAGAATAGATAACTTTATCACAAGACTTAACAAAGCTGCTGCTATCATAACAAGTGGCATCAACAACTGACAGTCGCTTCAACAACTGACAGTCGCTTCAAAGTCAAACAAAATTCCATGACCATAATCCCTGGTACAAAACCACTTTCAGTCCATGCAGACCACTAACAGATGCTGTAGACCACAAACACCTACAACCATGAAACTACAAAAATGTGCAGAGTTCCACAAACCCCAAGTGCATCTCATCAGCAACTACAAGCACATACCATAATTATCACCAACCCTGCCTTACACCAAACGATTGTTACCAGCAAGGCTACCTCTTTGATGAAGAACACAGGACAACAGTAACCCTTACCACAGACTTTCAGTGGTGCTTCGAGTTCTAGAAGGATGGGCTGGCTGAGGAAAATCTCCCGCGACTTGAGGCACAGACCACGAATTTCATTTTCGGAGAGCTGAACGTTTTTTCCTGGACGAGAACCTCGAACTTTAAAATAAATACAAACACACTTACTGAACAACAACTGACATCGAATATATCCCCTGGTCTTTCTTTCTTCTTCTTCTTTTAAGTCCACAGGTTTATCGCACATACTTCTTGACTGCATATTTCACAATATTTCTAGATTGGACTCTGTCCTGTGTCAATAGGCTCAGCTTGCGCACATCGTTCATAATATTGCATATTTATTTTCTATTGACATTGTGCTAGTCTGTTAACTAAATATGCATTGTTGTTGTAAATAGTGGGCGTTTGTTTCTCTTGTGCTAATAAAGATTACTTACTCACTTACATCCATCTTGCACTAATCCCTGACCAGGTCCATTCATTCTCTGCTTGGTCTACCTCTGATCCTTGTGTTGCCCATCAATTCAAGCTGTTGGACTAGCCTGGTGTAATCTATCATGCAACTCTGCTCATATGGGACCCAAGTGGAACCCATTTTCCAAAATGGAACCTATCAAATATTTATGGTTATTCTGGATGGGAAATGTGTCAAAAGAAATGGAGACTTCCATATAAAAGAACTGTATGGATAAGGACATTTTTAGTATTATATATATAATTACCACTTCCATTTATTTCATTTTTAATTATATCTAATAGTAAATGTTCAATTACCATTAAAAAGTCGCTACAATTATTACACAATATATAATAAAGAAGTTAAATTACTGGGAAAAGCCACGGTTGACCAACAACCTCAAGGATCACAACAGTAATGAAAGACAGAATTGCATCACTTTTGGATAAAACTCCTAACATATTGTTGGTATTTTCGCATACACTGTTGGATCAGTAATCAATAAATCAGTAGTTCAAGTAATTGATCCACTTTTCATTCGAAATTCCAGTCCCATCACTCCAAAAATGAAATTTTGAAAACTTGTTGGCCAACGGCAAAAATCACAATGCATTATTCACATTTTTTGCGTAGGCCTGGAGTCACTCACGACCCTAATGATCAAACCCCACAGAAAACCTTATTCGAACTTATTAACGATTTCAAACGTTAACGATCAGCTTCCCGATAAGCTTGGCCATTTTGGCCGATGTATCGTCCTTATCTCCCGAAACTGGCGCCATATAAACTCTGTATATTTACACAGGCATCAAGGAAACAGAGCTAACACGACAAGTTGGAGCAGATCTCTTCCTATTCGCCTAAAAAGATCACTTCTGTAGACGAAACTGACCTTCTAACAGCCTTCCTATAATACTGTCTATGTTTATTTTATCGGCATCACCCATTTCAGCGACGATCCCGTTCACTTTAAGCGATAAATAACCCCGAAATTTTGATGGAAATTATAATCTCCACCCAACAACCAACCAGCTCCGGAAACCAACAACAATGGCTGCCCGCTCCAATGGTCGGCAAGCCGCTGGTAAGAGCAAATCGCATCAGATAGAATAAGAAGCCCCACGCTAACGTGGCAACATAAACCGTATACGCAAACTAATCCGAGTTTATCCAGTGCGAATTTATCAACTTGGTGTGCGCAATGATACCATAAGATACGAAATAGTTATGCGGCCGAGTCCGTTCAATTCCCAGGTAGAAAAATAGTATGGCCGTGTTTTTCCCAGAAGTGGCCACGATCAGATGTAAGTATGAATGTAAGATGACGCATTATTGAAAATAATCGCTTATTTGTAATCATTTACTTAGCAACTTTCGATTCTCTTACCGAATTCTTTCTACCCCTCAACTCTTTTACGTTCGCTAACTATTACTATCCGGTGGCGCGTTGGATAACATCTGGCGATGAGTGCGACAGGTACCGAGTTCGAGCCCCGTTAGGGCGGATTTGCTTTGTAGGCTGCTATTAGCGCCGTGTATTACAAGCTGTCTGTTCTGTTAGTAGTTAACTAGTTAAGATTGTTTCAATTGCATTACATGTAAATGTACAGCGCAGTGCGTTTGTCAGGCGCTAAATTAAAGAAAAGATATTATTATTTATTATTATTTAACCGCTCAGACTGATTCGTTCCACATCGTACCTTTACACATCCCCTACACCCTGCGCCCGAGATTACATGACCGTATTATTCCACAAGCTGACAATCTTTCACGCAAATCGTTTATAATAAGAATGTTATACTCTGTAGGCCTATAAAATGTATGTACACCAAAGTGCGGATATGCAATTGGTTGAATAAAGAATATACTTACTTACTTACTTACTTATCTTGTCCTCCATGTAGTCTCCTCGATAGGCCTATACTCTCTGAAATAATCTTCAACCTCTCTTTAATCTGAAGCTCTTTGGAACGAACTCCTAGATTTCACCCCTCTATCACCGTCAATCTCATCACTCCTCTGCTTCCCCTCTCTGCAGATTTCCACGCACGACTTGCCCTAATCGATTCATTCCGCTGCCTTCCTGTTTCTCTCATCTCAGCCTAGCCACAATTAACAGTATACCATTTATGGCCTTCTCTGTAGTCTTCTATAATACCAACTGAATTTTATTCTTCGCATGATAGCTTGGAACTTCCACCCCGACTTAACTTACGTAGCGCTTGCAAATGAGCTACATTGTATACATATAGTGTCCCCACAGTAGGCCTATAGGCTACTGTGGTGTCCCTTTGCTTGCAAATGAATAGTAGAAATAGCTATATAGAGCCTTGAGTTATCAGTGGCGGCGCCAGGATTTCCGGTTTGGGGGGCTGTAGCCCTAAGCCCTTCCTTTTCTCCCCTCCCTCTTTTTCCCCTTCCTGTACCTCCATCCAGAGGCGCAACCACGGTCCAGAAGTTTGGGGACCTACTAGAATGTCTGAGGGGGATTGCGAGCGCCGAAGGCGCGAAGCTGCGATTGCCGAAGGCAAGAAGCCCCTAACGACTAGGGGGTATGGGGGAGCGTCGTAAGCTCCCCCATCGGGGTCTGGGGCGGAGCCCCAGAAACCGACGCAATTTTGAGCATTTCATGCCAAATGCAGTACATTTTGGGCTCTAATTTACCTCAAATTTTTCACCGATGATTTCGATATAAAAGTACCTAAACCATCTAGATATGTGAAAAAATATGACTTTATTATATGAATAAACTGAGATTTTAGGTTTTAGAAGAATACCACTCGCAGTCTCAGAAGTAATAAAATACAGCCCGTAAAAACAAAGTTTTTTACTATATCCATCTAGTATCCTATAACGTGTACTCTGAAAATAGTCCGCGTTCATTTTACGTCATAGCGTGCGTTTAATCAGGCAGCGCGCTCGTTTTTGTTGCGGCCAATGGCAACGCTGCGTATCGGAAGAGTTGATTCCCCGATTCGAAAAGTTGAGTCCCCGATTCTATAAGCTTGCCTTTTTTGGGGAGCTGAAATTTTTATAGAATGAAGTGTCTGCGAGGGCGAGTCTATCTGCAAAGTTTCATGACGATTGAATGATTGTAAGTGATCGAATTAGTCGTCGCAAGATTTGACTTTTTAGCCTGTGGCTCAAACAAACAAACAAGATTTCCGTAAGTTAAACTAGATGGATAAAAATTGAAATGTCCTCCTAGGCTTCTACGCGAGCCTTAGTAGAATGTTTAAAAGCGTGATAAGTAGGCTACAGGTTTAGAGTGAAATTATACAGCAACATCCTGCACTGAATTCTTATAGACTCAGTTGAGTTTAGCGGCTTTAGCCTTACTCTGTATTCTATCGGCCAGGTTCAGCGATTTGTTAGGGGACGGACCTACTAGAACGTTCGAGTGGGGGAAATTGCGAGTGCGGAAGGTGCACGTACAGCCGCGATTGCGGAAAGCAAGAAGCCCCTAACGACTATAGGGATACGGGGGAGCGTCGTAAGCTCCGCCAATGGGGTCTGGGGCGGAGCCCCAGACGACGCAATTTTGAGCATTTAATACCAAATGGAGTGCATTTTGGGCTCTTGTTTACCTCAAAATATTCAAAAGTTGGGGGGACCGTCCCAGCCTGCCCGAAAGTTGGGGGGGACGCGTCCCACGGGTCCCATAGGGTGGTTGCGCCTATGCCTCCATCCCTTCCCTCTTCTATACCCGACACAAAACCTGCAGACAATGAAATCAATATACTGTACAGAAGTTTGAGTTCTATCACAAGAAAATCTTTAAGATGTTCCCAAATTACTTCTTTCATAGACCCTTACAGCTGTTACTGGGCATTGATTTGAAACAGGTTCTTGCAAGTTTTACTATTCTCCACTTAGATTGATTGAAAACTATACAATAAACACGTTAAATCCTAATGTTTATTTCCTTGTAAAGCACAAATTTAATGTACATAAGCGACATAAAATCCCTAACAAGTTATTACAGCATTTTGCTACATGAAAACTTTCAAACATGAATTTATTTGAACTGCAACTATGCCTCCTGTACAAACAACATGATGACAAACTTAAAACATCCATTTTCTATTCTTATATACATAATTATACAAAATCTCTTGCCATGTAATTCAGTAACATTCCTAACAGATGGATCACATTGGCAGAGATTTCCCACTGTTTGGGGCTGAGCCGCAGTTAGGGGGGCTAAGCCCCCTAGCTCCCCCCTGGCGCCGCCACTGTGAGTTATTGCCATATTATTAGGCCTATATCATCAGTAGGCCTATTTTTACATTTATTAGGGCATATATTATTATTTCTGTTAGCGTTGCATATCATCCATACGGGTGGTTTTTGTTCATAGTGTGGCCTACGTAAGACGGTATTTGTGCAATACAAGTGGTACTTCAAGTGAACGATCAAGATAGGCTAAGTATTAGCTCTGCGCGTTGAAACCGCAAGTGTATGCACACGTTTCCATATACACCATATACACATCACCCAGATAAACCGCCTCCATGCTATTCATTAGGGATGAGCCGATTGGCATTTTTTGCCGATTAGTTGGACTGCTTTTTCTCCGATTCCGATTAGATCCGATTAATTAATATTCACTTTTGTTTCTAGGCACTCTTTGTTACTAAAAAGTCCGACTGTCCGCCATTTTGATGATGCGTCGACTCATTATTTTATTATTTTACACGGACTTTCAATATTTAAGATTAAATATTACCGTAGGAGGTCGCCAAAACAGGTTACTATTTCTGTATTAATGAAAGAAGAAATTGTTCATGGTCAAAAATACTACTTTTTGTTATTCGGATTTTAAGACCCGGGATCGCCGATTCCGATTAATGCCGATTAGTGCAAGATCCGGCCCAAACCGATTACCGAACGATTAATCGGCCCATCCCTACTACGCCGATTCATAATGCTCTCGCACGTGCAGTCACTAAAACCGAAGCACCACGTAGGCTACATCACTTGATCCTGTCCTCAAATGACTGCACTGGCCTAAAACACCTGAACGAATAGAATACAAAGTCATAAATAATTATCACTCACAGAGAGTTCAAGCACGGCATGTCAATGATGTCACTGTTCGGAATACGGACTACCTTAAATGGCGGACGTGGCGCCAATTCAAACATGCAGCAGAGGTGAAGGCTATCACCGAATCGATTCATTGAAAATTGAACAGGACCGAGTCCATGCATATATACGGCAGGGCTAATTCTAAGGAATTTTATTAACTGCACATGAGGGCCGAATTGGGAGGTCCGGGCAGTGGCGTAACTAGAGGTTCGTGTGCGCAGTGTTTAATCTACTCCGGGCAATTTTCTCGAGGGGGTAGTAACGATAGTTTCCCAGTAACTTGAAGGGGTAGGGAGAATGTCCTGCATTGGGACATGTCCTGCATTGGGACAGTGGTGGTATCTAAGCCGTGGTTATATATTATCGCGTGTGGCGTCGCTCAGCGAACGTATTTGATGTGGAGAAGTGATCGTGCGTCTTATGCCGCGAATTAAAAAGCTTTTGACAGAGATATTGCAAATCTAAATTTTCAGATTAAAAAAAAGTGAAAAGTAAATTTTTACTCATGCAGTCTCAGTGAATGCATTAAATATCTGGTGCTAATTTAGTCTAAACTTTCCGTGAACTATATAGGACAGTATATTGCGAAGCACATGGTGAAATTTGGAGGTCATACGCATAGTACCTTTTGTATTATCCGAAAAAATAGGTCACCGGCTATTGATGGCCTGCATTGGGACATGCACTCATGGGACGGTCTCAACACAGGCCACTCATAGAAAATCAAACTCAATAGTTTTACTGTATATTTTATGACCTCAGTAGACGTATATTCTGTAACAAAATTTTTGTATATACTACAACTAACACCAATTTTATGCATTAAAATGCAAAAATTGACCCAATGCAGGACACGCTCCCCTACTAATAATAAGTTTTTAATTCCTGGTGGATCTGAAGTGCATATATGGACAAAATAATAATAATTTACTGTATATTTTGTGAAATAGAATATCATCTTCAACTGCAATATGATCTGTTACACTCTATTGAATATGATTAGAACAAAATCCGGTGCTTGACCCAATGCTCTCCATGCAGTGTCCCAATGCAGGCCATAGTGGCCTGCATTGGGACGATTTTTTCCAGTGAGGAAAATACTAAATTTTTATGGTTTATTATGGCAATAATATCGCAGTATATAACGTATTCGATTCATAAGATGTTGCTGTTTCTGAAAATGACAACAAAATAGATGTACTACAACTAACACCAGTTATATGCATTAAAATGTAAAAATTGACCCAATGCAGGACATTCTCCCCTAGTTAAGAGTTTTCCAAGACTTTTTCGAGGGGGTAGTAACGATACTTTAACAAGAATTTTCGGGGGGTAGTAACGAGAGTTTCCAGCAAAATTTGTTTCTTAGTTCCGCCAAAATTTTTCATGACTTTTTGATTTTCCCGTCTTTTTTCTTTTTTTCCAGAAGAAAATTGTCAGAAGCCTCTCATTTAATTTAAGTAACTATTCGTGCCTCGTTTCTTTCACACAGATTGTCACTGGGTCTGGGGACTCTTGGTTTATACAATTATGTCTACAAAAAATAACTGCACAAAATCTGATTTTTAACTGCACAAATTTCTTTCCCAACTGCACACTTTGTGTCTGGCTGCACGTTAGAATAAGCCCTGATATAATACGGTCGCTATACAAAAACGTGCACATTTACATTGTATTGTATTTGAACACTTGTTATAGCGCCTCTTGCAGATTCCTATTCCGAGGCGCTCCCGACTACTGCGCGGACGCTGAATCGGAGTTTCACGCCGAAGCGCATGAGCAATTGCGAGTGAAGGACTTGCCCAGGGTCTCTACGCGGCGGCGGCTTTGAGGTGGATTCGAACCCGCAACCCCTCCAGCTGCAAGGCACCGAACATACCCCTACACCACTGCGCCCCAGTTATATTGTGTTGTTATTGTATTGTACGTACTCCACGTTTAGGCTATATTGCGACCGAGCTACCCGCAGGAAAGATCCATTCAACACACTTCAATCCTCCTAGGCGTCCTAGCCCTCATATCTCGATCCATCAATTTTTCACGGACCAGCCACTTCGTTCAACCCGCTCCTCTTCCGTCCTAACACTTCTCCGCCTTTCCGTCACCTCATCGCTAAAACTTGCAAATCGCTCCTTGTATCCATACCTATTCCGCCCCTACGGAATAAACTTCCCGCCAGAATTACGCCAAATATCTGATTAATCTAACGAACCTCACCTCTTGGTATCTTTCCACTCAAAACTGGAGCACTGCTCTTTCACAAATCCTATCCAGATATTCCTCCTCTTCCCTTTACCTTCTTCGCCGTTTCAGTTCTAAACACTATCCACCTTAGTCGTCTGACTGTCTGACCCATTTGAATCTTGACCTGGAACCGAGTTTTACCGCCCACGCCTATCAATTTTGTTTTGCCTAAGCGCATGTAAATAAGCCGACTCCCATGACTTCGTTTTGGGGCTCTCTAGAACTCTCGAGATTACGTTATAGCCTACTGTGGTCTCACTCGCTTTTTAATGATCCTTCGATCACTATATACCGGCAGTGATAAGAACCCTGCTTCGTAAACTCGGCGATATCAGTAGCCTATAACCTAATTAGGCTAATGCACTTCGTATTCGCGTTTATCTCAAAACAGACATGGATCAATGTCAACGAGAAGTCAAATCTGATTTATGCATTAGGCCTAGATCAACAAGTAAAAATTTCGTAATATCACTTTGGATAGTGAATATATATATAACGAGTGCACTAGCCCAAATCTGTGAATCTAAATAATACCTTCATTTATTATTTCAAACTGACACATCACAGTATGATTACAATTCATAGTATGAGCGGATGATCACAAGTTATTACAGAAGTCAGATTTAACTGTCTTGGCAGCCATGCAAGGCGCCAATCACGTCCTACTGCTCATTTTACCGCCATCTGGCGAATGAAAGGCTGAGTCTATCCTTGGGAGGGTAGCAGGAATCGATCCCGCATCCGTGCTGATCTTCTGCTCTTCCTTTCTTTCTTTGACATGGTCGTTATTGCTGTTTTTAATGGATGCCACACAGTCTCAACCCACTCTATCAGCCAAAGAATCTATAAATTATAACAATCTTCTGTCAGCTTTAGTTTTCACATCTTGACAACTGACCTCCATAGGTTTTCATGTGGAACCAAACTACACTTCCATAATTATTTGCCTTGCACGTATGTGAAGCTTCTGAAGGTGTTATATAAAAGTGACTCACTGTTCTGAACTCCATTAAGCTTCAAGGTTTGTTAATCTTTTTGGCAGATAAGCCAAATTTTATTTAAGTAGGCACCTACATTTCAAAAACCTATCCACATAAACTTTGAGAGATAGCTATAAAACCGAGTTACTAAATAGAAAATTGAATAAATTAAAAAACTACAGGTAAAGAGTTGTAAGGTTATGGGCTATGGCTAACCAGGCAAAGTATATTTTAAACCACTCAGCTGTGCAAATCAGACTGTGTTAACTAAATTCACCATTTGCTGGACTTATTTGATTTTTCCATTTTTTGGCCCCGTTACCCCCACGTTACCCTGTGTCAGACTACCAAAGTTACATGTTGCTTTCTTTTAGGAGTGGCTAGTCTGGTCAATCTGTTAACCTGGTTTCTGCTTAGCTAGGCATTAAAAGCTTGAATTCGGTTGATGCCTGCTTAATGTAGGCTCCAACCATCATACATTACATTGCTAAACATAACACAGAACAAAGATCACACATCAGTAATTTACATCAGTAACAAAATATAAATGTATCTTTAATTTGTATAACCACTGCGATTATACTCGAATCACAAATATGCAACCAAAGACTTAAAACAAATTTGTTTGATTCCAAAGTGAAGTACAGTTGTAATCAGCATAAACTATAGAATAGATCAACTCAACCAAGCTTATTGTGTGCTGTGTCAAACGAATACTTTCAATACTGTACAGTAAGTAAAACAATAAGGAAAAAAGGTTGAGCCTCACCACACAGTAGCTTTTACTAGCTACCAATTTTGTCATACAAAGAAACTTACTTTACTCGGTACATGTTATAATACATGCACAAGTCTGCATGGCGCATTGCCAGACTACCTCATGACTTACTGTGTGAAAATGTCTTAATCGGGAGCCGGGCTTTACGCTGAGATCGGGGGTGAAGGCGACATATACGTGCGAAGGTCGAGGATGCGATTTAGTGATCGAGCTTTCTCGACCTCTGAAGTTGGAACAGCTTGCCTGCGATGATACGCTCTGCAAAAATCAGCCGTTGCTGCCTTTGCAATTCTTCTTTCTCTCTTTGAAGACGTAATTCTTCCTGTCGTGCATTTTCTGCTTTCTCTTCTTTTTCTCTCTGAAGACGTTCTGCCTTCTCTTCCTTTTCTCTCTGAAGACGTTCTGCCTTCTCTTCCTTTTCTCTCTGAAGACGTAATTCTTCCTGTCGCATTTCTTTCTCTTCTTGTCTCCGTTTCTCCTCTTTCTCTTTCTCTTCTTGTCTTCGTATCTCCTCGCTTTCTTTCTCTTCTTGTCTTCGTTTCTCCTCTCTTTCTTCTTTCATCATCATCCACTGCATCATCATCTCCATAGACATAAGTCCAGGCGGTTTTTCAATAACCTTTTCCACAACACCGCCGACAGCACCTTCTTCTTCTGCTTCTTCCTTAAGCCAGACTTCAGCTAGCGCTTCTAACATGTCCTCACGTGACATATCTTTCAGTTTCTCTTCTTCAAAACCAGCCTTCAACAAGCGCTGTTTTAATCTTTCAGAAGACATCTTCTTCAGTTCTGCTTGTTTTTTGACACTTAATTTCTCCATCTTACTTCTTTACTTCAGTGCTGTCCTTTCTGGAAAACACGAGTTTTCTTTTGTGTTTGAAGTATTGGGGATTGTTCTTTGTTTGATAACAACCAACTTTTATACCTTTGTCGTTGAGGCTTTCGTTGTCGTAGATTTACCAATGATTTGAATGCGTATTCACCAGTCGACGTTGTTTCGAATCCCAGACGTTGTTTCGAATCCCAGACGTTGTTTCGAATCCCAGACGTTGTTTCGAATCCCAGACGTTGTTTCGAATCCCAGACGTTGTTTCGAATTCCACCGCTGCTGCCACCAAATATGTCACCAACTCTTTTCTTTCTTAGTTGTGACCTACCTCAAGAACTTTCCTTATCTCTACATATAAATTGCTCAACGTCTTCTAACTGTTTAAGAATTAAATTGACACAGTTCTTTGAATGTTTCTCCTTTCTTCAAACACAGTTATTTCAAACGTACACTTAATATCAAAGTTCTTATCAATTACCACTCAACGGTAACTTCTAACATACAGCTCTCTACTGCATTAAACCAACTACTACACTGTATTGTTCAAATTCACTGTCATCAGCAGTTTCTAAGTTTGGCGCGCTAACTGCACGTGTAGAGAATCTATCGTCAGCCAAAGTTTAGGCTACTTTAGGCCAAGCGCCCACGAGCCGACAGCGCAACTAAGGCCTAAGACTAAAACGCTTAACAATCGATACACATTATATATATATATATATATCAACCTAAGGAACACCTGTGCTCATTATATATGCAAAACATTAGTTCACAACAATGTTCAATAAAGTTCAGAACAGTCTGCTTATCAGTCACAACTTCCTATTTCTATAGCCTATAGCTAGTCTTTATTCATTAAACACTAAAAATCGTAATAGCAAACGATACTGAAGAGCGAGCAATACAACCCTCACTCCGGGCGACTATCTCTCTTCTCTTCTTTTCTGAACCTTTACAAATGTACACTCTTACAAAAGAGTGCTAACTACCTTCTCGAACATCCTAACTTCGGATGACTAAGAGTCCTCAGTTCTGGTCTATTGTGCCATGACGCGTCCCTCTGGCGAATACCTTATCACCTAGACGCGACATGTCACACTGCTATATATATATATATATATATATATATATATATATATACTGTATAATTATATATATATATTCTATGGGTGGAAAATATACGTATCTAATTAGTTTATAAGATTTATATTTCAACAGGTTCTTGCACTGCCACTTTAAGTCTTCTCGTCAAAGGAAGCTGGTTATTACCGACTCGTCAAGCAAGCCCATGTGGATTCCATATAGGACACATATTCCCATATGGCATCCATATAAAGTCTACATAGGTCCCGTCTATTGCCCATGGCAATGCTGGCACGGAAGTTGTAAGCTAATGCTCAATCCACACTGGTATAGAAGTTCAATTACTATTCCTCAAGTCGCCTACACGTGCTGAACGCATTGAACTTGATGCAGACTTTGATAATATCAAGCTGGAGGCTACTTAAATAAACTTAACATAAATATCTCCAAGACCAAAGAGAAACCTTCAGATGGCCTGCAGGCCTGGTATTGAACTTCCTTTAGCCTAGTTTAGATAATAATTTGCCTACCCTTACGCGCAGTGGCGTCTACCAGTGAGAGGGGTTGGATAACGATCTCTCACGGCTGCCAGAAGTGGGGTGGGTAACGTTTTTGGACATAAACTGGGGGTTGATTTCCCATAGTACGAAATACAATAAGAAAATTAATACATTTATGTATCGTGAATGTTATCTAAAACACCTGCTATCTCGGACTAACGAACCCAAGGTCCGCTTGAAGTAACATATTTAGTACAGCCTGTGCCAACTCAAAGAGACATCACACCGACTCGGGGTTGACCTCTTATCACTTCACGTCACGCTTGCTGACGAAGTCAAGACGAAGCCCACGCCGTGGCAGGTGGTGAGGGCGACAGATGATGAAGATCTTTGGCCGCGTACCAAGTACCTAATGACCCGTTAGACACTTGATGTGGACGTATACCCCAACACATATTCAAACTGTGGTCTCTTTTGCAAAGCTTTAAGCTAATGAAGCTAATAACACACGTTTCGTATTAGATTTCCGGCCAGCAGATCCCTGTAACGAATAAGCGTAGTTATGATGTAAAACCGTGCCTTTCAATGCTAGAGATGCAGTCGTATAGTGTTGTTGGGGCATAACTGGTTGTTGAATGTGATATTCATTCTAATCACAGACTAGGGAATTTTACTGTTCTTGCCAAATGTTATTTCGCAGAAAGTGGTAATAATTAAGCATCAACATCAACAGAAACTTTCGACACCTATAGCTAGAGCTCAGGCTATACAGACAATCGTGCTGTTAGGCGCAACATTTTAGTTTTCGGCTACCAGCAAGAGGAAATATTTTAGTGATGAGTTATAATAATTTAGAATTATACACTTTTCTACTTATCAAAATTCATCACTGTAGCCTATTTGGTTATAGGTAGGCCCGAGCAAATCAGCGTATTGATTACATATAATTTATTTAGCTTAAATTTTCTTTAATTCTGTGTTAGGCTATGTTCTTTTCTGAAACAATTGCGTTTGAAGTTCATCACAGAATTGAATGGTAGGCAGTCTCTGCATCAGTGCTCTGTAGCAAAGTTGTAGAAAGTTGTTTATTGTAGGCCGATGTAAGATGCTATCGGCTGCAATTAATTGCATATCGGTCAATCCAATGACTGCTTGCACTATGAGCACCGGTTCGCGGACGTCAATGAACGGCAATGCACGTGTTAATCATTCTTACAAAGAGGAATTAATTACTAATGTTGTGGGCGAATTTCGCCTTGAGTTTCCTTTGGATAGGTGGGCACGATCTGCGATGATTCTGATCAGCACTCAGTTACTCAACAAGAATTCGTTACTTACTTTATACCCTATTTTGTTTTAAAAATAATTGTGCGAATCTATGCTGAAGGTGCAAACATCTTTGGAGGATTGTCCTTGGTTGATATGTTGTAATTTTTACAATTGTAATTTTTACTGTCCACTTGTACCCAAATATATGGAATTTATGATAGAATATGAAATCCATGCTTTCGATAGTATATGACTTTTGTGCTGAAGGGTTCTTCCCCCTTCCTTGCAAACATTTATGTGGGCGCCCATGCTAAACATCCAATACAAGTTACAACATGGCAATGACAAATCTATTATTACATTAGACTAAAATTTTAATATAAGTTGGCCAGAATGGAGTGGGGGTTGTTCTTCCATTTCAGGCTGGGATTTAAACACCACTGCTTACGCGGAATCGAACAGCAAGAGAGTGTTAAGGTGCCTGGAATCATAGAGTAACTTTCCCTTTTCGAACCTATATTCTTAATCTCATCAACTAGCAACACTTTCTTCTCAACCAGCTAAGAAAACAGGGCCTTCATTTATTAAGCGCCACTATAAAATGACCAAGCTTCAATCGATGGCGCTAAGCATTTGCGAGTGAAGGACTTGCTCATCCCTACACAGTAAAAGCGTTTCAGAGGATTCTCAAACTCGTGCTATCTACTTTACAAGGCGAACGCTCTAGCCTATCTCGGGTACCGCGTCGCACGGTTGAGTATCCAGAGATAGAGCTTTAGTGTTGCCCCTCTTGAAGAAGCGGCCAATCCTGAGCCTTCCTGAGAACGGTCACTATGAGGAGAGTTGGTATGGTCATTTTCGTGGAAAGTAGAAGGGGCATGAATGTGGGTGGCCCTGAGCACAGAACTTAGTTGTTGGAGTCAACCCCGCCCCGCAAAGTTTTGTCCGGACCGCGACCGCCACAGATATACAGGCACAAAACATGAATACACCCATGACATTGTATTCACTTGCATAAATAGTAAAACATAATATTATATACGTACGTAAATACATACATACTCAAATATGCACAACCTGTGCATACACAAATGCATACACACATTCGTACACACATAGGCCTACTTACATACATAAATTACCACAGATATGCATATATACATGCATACATGCATGCATGAATACATACATACGTTCATACATACATACATGCATACATACATACATGCATACAATGCCATACATACATAGATATAATATATATACATACATATATGTACATACATACGTACATAATAAAAAAATATATACACACATACATACATAAATACATACATACATATTATTTTCTATAACTATATGATCACAAAAATCGTCTTGCCATCAGTAGGCTAAATGTAATAGGCTATGGAAAAGGGGCAGCCCTGCAATAGCGGATTATTTTATCCTTTAGGGCTGTCCTGTTGACGGCATCAGCAGATTAAAATTTAAAAAAATTACTGATTGTTAATAATTGTACTGTTGTTGATTCAATAAACGGCTGATTGATATTGTTGCATGTCGGTGTGTGTCTGTAACACGAGGTCGTGTACCAAATAGGATGGGTCACACGCCTTATGCTTTTGGCGACAATTCTGTTACAGTATAAATACAACATCAATAAATACGTAGGTCTTATTCGAGTGAGACTGAATTTAGGCGTTTTTTAGTTACAAGTCTCTGAGAGCTGTTTTGTTTTGGTCTTCGCGGATGACATTATTTTGTATTCGGTTTCAAACCAGATTTTTAAACACAACAAAGCTATATATATATACCGCCTCGGCAACAGCTTGAAGTAATTGGGACGACTTGCTGACTGTTCTTGTGCCTATTTGTTGAGCTGTTTTTCCGCTTTGTAGGTATATTCTTTATGTAAATAGCTAATAAATATTGTTTAATCTGAAACATGGGCCTCTTGGCTGTGTCTCCTTAGACGTATACATACCACAGCATACATGCATATATTCGCACATACATACAGGGAAACATAGAAATTCATAGACTTTCACATAATCGAATTGAGTGCTTGAGGCCTCCCCCGCAAAAGGGTCATTTTCATGTTTACCATAATTAATCATTGGCAATTAACGTGTCAGCCAATGGGAATCGAGAGCACAAGTGGCGCCCCCTATAACAGCATAAATTGTCTCCTTATAAGATGTCTCTATGGCGGTGTTTTGACCCGAAGCGGGTCAAGTGGATAGATGCGGTGAGATGTTGATCACCAACATCTTATGAGAACCATCAGTCGATGGCGCTGAGCAATTAATAGGGTATATTATCTAGTCCACTGGTTCAAGGTCCGTTTACACAGCGACCGTCTTGTCTGGGGAGGCGTGAACCAGTGCAAAGCCCGGTTAACTTTTGCGGTATTCCGCGAGTGTGCATTCTTAGTCCTTAATTAGAATGTCCTATTCTTCAAAATTAACATGCATGTACACCAGAGTGCGTTTAAGCAACTGGTACAGAATATGCTTACTTACTTACTTAAAGCTCGCAGTTAAAGCAAAGCCTAAGCTAAAGAGCTCTAATAGCGCTATACAAATTGCTTAATTGCTTAATTGCCATAAATGATATTGCATTGCAGAATTACACAATGTTAATTACACTTAGGATAGGCTTTGGGTTTAGAAGCATGCGGGCCATGCCTAACTGCTGAAACCAGATGGCGTGTGACTCCTCCGGATTTGTCAAGACTAGAGCTACATAATAAATAAATATATATATATATATATATATATATATATATATATATAATATGTGTGTGTGTGCGCGCGCGTGTGTGTATGTGTGTGTGTGTGTGTGTGTGTGTGTGTGCATACACATATAGGCCTACTATAAAATTACATTACGACTTGCATCATAAAATGCTCTAGGGTATAGGCCTACGTGTTACAAAAATGACTAAGTTACAAAAATAAAAACGGGAATAGGTGTTACATATTCCACTCGTACTTACATACATACGGTACTACAGACATACATACATACATCCATCCATACATACGTACATACATTGCCTTTAGACATTCATTTAACGCCCCAAATTTACCGATGTTTAAAAAGAAGCTACTCACCTACCTAATTTGCGGTGGTAACTTACCTTGTCTGGTTTGACGAGGCAGCTCCAACGGACTGCGAATCCTGTATGCGATTTAACTTGAAGCGCCATCCCCATTGCGTATTATGATAAAGGCTCTATAGAAGTCGTTTGGTTAGGATTATTAGTAAACTCACATTGAGTCTGGTGTCCTAAGAGTATCACTGGCAGATCGATTTGAAAACAGATTCTCTCTTCTGGCTGATCTAAAGTTTAGAATAGGCGCGTCCCTATGGATAATAAGTTCGCCCCTATAGGGAACAACGTTTTAAAACACTCCAAAGGAAGGAGTATCCTTTTCTCCCGTTGATATTAACGATCCCCGGGAAGATTTTAATTTTTTTAATTGATACAAAATCACATTTCTGTTGAAGTTAATGATAATAATAAGCAGCTTGATGTTAAAACTTCGTTGTAAGACTGAATATGTAGGATAACAGTAATGTCATGATTTCTCTCAGAAAAATCGAAAAGAATTAACATGCAGAAAATCAATCATTGATCAGAGTCAAGTAGGCTACTTGCTTGCCGTTGATTAAAATGCTTAACACAGAACAAATCAGATTTCTTTCTAATAGACGAGATTTCTGATCTTTAGTATAATAGTCTACTAGATATTCCTTATATCCTGGATAACCTTTTCCATGACAAAGGTCTTGAATTGTTCCATTGTAGTTCCTAATACAACAAAATATATTTTCACAGCACTGCATATTCATTCATTCATTCATTTATTCATTCATTCATATCGAAGTATAATCGAACATTTATATAACGCCCCTTCAAGAAAACTACTCAGAGGCGCTCCCAACACCAGCACGGCCAAAAAGGACAGTCTTAAGGTGAGAAAAGAACATAGGAGAGAAGGTTCCATGTCAAGATCTACTGTGTCAGCCTGTCAGGCAGGCAGACAATCAGACTAATATGAAGAGATATTGGAGATCATCTACGCTTCTTCAGGACTACGAGAGAACCTCTTATTATCTCTGCGCTGGCCTTCCACTTTGAACAATCTATTCCCAAAAATTCTATCTTGATTCCGCCTCTTCCCATACCTCCCTCGCCGCTTCAGTTCTAAACACCATCCACCGTTTTTATAACCGTCTGATTGATCTCGACCTGGAACCGATTTTTACCTCACTTGCCTCTCCATTTTGTTTTGACTGTATAAGCTGGTTCCGCAACTTCGCTTTTTGAACGCTGTAGAAATCTCAAGATTGCAATTGTCGGTGAGTCATCTCTACATGTGATGGCGCAAACTCCAAATTTCTGAAGCGCTAATCTAAAGCTATGCGCAGGGCACCAGCTTATTCACGAGCGCTGCGCTGTTGTTATACTTCTTTGAGCAAAGTTCATTCTAATCTGAATAATTCCTTGGTTCAGCAGAAATGGTTCAGATATCTTTATCTTCTTTGAAACAGCACTGGTTTCTTCTAACGTAATACCTCCTTTCCAGTCATTGGTACTGATTTTATAAAACTAGATAGCACCGGCTATTCTGCGATTATTTCCTGTGGTCTGTACACGATTTCTTAAATGGCAGGCATATTTCGAATGAAAAAGGACACAGGTACCACTACTAGCTCGCGTCAGAAAGTTAGTACTTTATTTTCATAAATTCGTGCTTTCTCCGTGGTGTGTAGGCTACTGTTGATCTAACCGGATACCAGTTGAAGCTGCTGCTGCAACCACCACCACCACCACCACCACCACCACCAATAATAATAATAATAATAATAATAATAATAATAATAATAATAATAATAATAATAATAATAATAATAATAATAATAATAATAATAATAATAATAATAATAATAATAATAATAATAATAATAATAATAATAATAATAATAATAATAATAATAATAATAATAATAATAATAATAACGACGATTAGGTGCCGTTCCAGACGAATTTTATTGTTCTTAATTAATATTAAGTCCCTGAGGGATCATGTATACCTCGGGGCATAAAAATAAAAAATAAAAATAAAAAATAAAAATAAAAAATAAAT
This sequence comes from Aporrectodea caliginosa, assembly GCA_020284085.1. Taxonomy (NCBI): domain Eukaryota; kingdom Metazoa; phylum Annelida; class Clitellata; order Crassiclitellata; family Lumbricidae; genus Aporrectodea; species Aporrectodea caliginosa. The sequence goes on from JACEVL010000007.1 coordinate 1,004,469, forward strand.
AATAATAATAATAATAATAATAATAATAATATATTAATAATAATAATAATAATAATAATAATAATAATAATAATAATTATTATTATTATTATTATTATTATTATTATTATTATTATTATTATTATTATTATTATTATTATTATTATTATTATTATAAATATAAATATTATTATTATTATTATTATTATTATTATTATTATTATTATTATTATTATTATTATTATTATTATTATTATTAAACATCAGCAAATATCGCAATCCGCTAACGACCTAACCTGACGCCAGTTGAATGGTAGACCAAATTTGCAACAAAATGTAAGTCAAGCAGTTGCCAGCGGATATAAGGAAGTCAATACCAATGAATTAATTAATAAAGCCTCACTCATTACATTAATTATTCAGAGACCAGTAGGCCTACTATCTGGCAAGAAGTTAACATAATGAATGTGCATTGGCTTATAATGAGTTGCTCTGTATCTAAATGAATCAGGACCTAAACTAGTGTATTTTCCGACACACAGCGCGCAGTTGACATGGTCGAGTGTGCATTTGTCTTGTCTGTAGTGTGCAATATGAATTTTTAGAGATTGGCTCAAGTCAACTATACATGCGATTTCATTCCTAAACCTGAAAGTTTACTTACCAGTTCAAGTATACAGTTTGACAGACTGACGAAGAGCGTGCAGCTGACATCTCTTGAGTATTTTAAGTCCTGACATGAATTTCTTTACAAATACAATGTCTAGGGGTATATAATATAGTCTTATAACTCCGCCAGTGTGCGCATCTTCCTATCTCGCCTGTCAATCTTACCTCTGCATCGCTTGCCCCCCCTCCCTCTGCAGCTTTCCACTCACGACTGAAAACCGAACTCTTCACGCTACGTCGCTACCCCATCCTGATTGTAATCCTGCGCCACCCAACGACCACCAACAGCTACTCTAACCCTCTGCCCACATGGCAACCGGACTCGGACCACCTTCTGACTACCTTTTGGACAACCCATCTGACTCGACGCAGCGCTCGTAAATAAGCTGGTGCCCTGCTCTTCGCTTTCGAGTGGGGCGTTACAAGTTTGAAGATTACGATTACGACTACGATCATCAACGATTTCAACCGTATAGTACTATGCTGTCTCCTGCCTTGACCTCCCCGTCTCCTGGTCTGGCACCGAAACGGACCAAACTGCCTGGATATTGTGGAGGTTCATCCTACATACAAGACAACCAATCACTTTAAAATCTAATGTGAAAACATAAATTGTACCTGTTTATCAAGAGAGTATTCTCACTCTATCAACTAATTTGTTTCACAGTTTCAACCAAACATGTTATGCAAGAACGTAGTGAGGTAAATACTTAAAATTCGCTACATTAAATGTCCTGATAAACGCATACATATAAAAATTTACATATAATAGTAATAATGTAAATATTGCCATAACAATTATAATGAGCTTGAACAAAATATCCTGATCGATGATCAATTCAATGAATCCGACGAATTGTGTACAACTCGGGATCGGTCGCGAGTTGTGGGTCGAAAACACACTTTACTTTTCATACCCCGTCAGAGACAACTCCAAGAAATCACCGTCACAATAACAATCAGAAACGCCACTTCTACGACTGTCGACGTTCTGTATCGAAGATTTACAGCATAATTAGGCGACAATAATTAAATAGCCCAAAGAATGAAGTAACACTTGGGTCACTTGACGTCGACGTAAAGAGACGTCAATGATCGTAAATTTCAGATCAATCAGCAAAATCTTTATTGCCTTATTATTTAATTATTAGTTCGCGACTTCAGATCTCTATCTCAATCAAAGTCTCTAAGCCGGCTAACGACGATTCAGCGCGTCTCTCATTCGTATAATTTATAAGGCCCAAGGGCTTGAGCCGAACAATTGTTGTAAATAAGTTAACTTTTAAATAGTATGATAAATCTTATTGCTCAAGAAGACCTTAACTAGACCACTTCAAAATTTTCCTAAGAGAAAACGAGGTTTGATATAGCTACTTCAAAATTTTCCTAAACTTTAACAAAGTTCTATATGCTATGAATTGTATTGCAAACACATTTACGACTGTTTCTCTCTTTCTTTTACGGACTGTAATTATCATTCCTAATTAGACACGATTCATTTGTTATTGTATTATTCTGATAATTACTAATGAGATTTAAATGTAAATGCTACTAATTATTAAGTAAATATTTGAAAATAAAATTAAGAGGCTCGCCCACGTAAACTGCTGTATTGACTTGTGTCAGGAACTGTGGAGTAGTTAATTGACTTGATAACATCAATAACTAATTAACGATAACTGGTTTATACAATATCGCAACAAAACACGGTCCTTTACCTGGCTGCCTCTTGAGTAAAATTAAAGAATGACTCTGGAAACGTAACTTCCCGGGTTCGATTCCTGACATATCGTGTATGCATGCCTATAAGAATTAATGCCAAACGAAGAAATCTGGGGGAAAGTGAGGCAAAAGGGAACAGCAGACAAGACAAGCAAAAGGAGAGGAAGAGAAAAGTTAGGTTAAAGGGTACAAGAGAAAAGTGAGACAAGTGAGAAGAAAAGTGAGACAAAAGGGGTACATTTATTTATTTATTTATTTATAAATAAATGAATAAATAAATAAAAGGGGTACAAGAGAAAAGTAGGACAAAAGGGGTACAAGAAAAAAGCGAGACAAAAGGGGTACAAGAGAAAGTCAGACAAAGGGGTAGAAGAGAAAAGTGAGACAACAGGGGTACAACAGAAAGTCAGACAAAAGGGTAGAGCTAAAAGTGAGACAAAGTCAGACAAAGGGGTACAAGAGAAAAGTGAGACAACAGGGGTACAAGAGAAAGTCAGACAAAGGGGTACAAGAGAAAAGTGAAACAACAGGGGTAGAAGAGAAAAGTGAGACAACAGGGGTACAAGAGAAAGTCAGACAAAAGGGGTACATTTATTTATTTATAAATAAATAAATAAATAAAAGTGGTACAAGAGAAAAGTAGGACAAAAGGGGTACAAGAGAAAGTCAGACAAAGGGGTACAAGAGAAAAGTGAGACAACAGGGGTAGAAGAGAAAAGTGAGACAACAGAGGTAGAAGTGAAAAGTCAGGCAAAAGTGGTTAAAGAGAAAAGTCAAAAAAGGAGAGGAAGAGAAATGTGAGGCAAAGGGTACAACAGAAAAGTCAAGAATAGAGGTACAGAAGAAACTGAGCAATTGCACAGAGACAGTGGCGTAACGAAAAAGGGAGGCAGAGGGGGCAGCCGCCCTCGGGGGCAGCACCAGAGGAGTGCAAAATTAGCTTTCAGTGGTAAACAGTACTATGACAAGAACGATTTAACAGTCAACAAGAACATTAACCCTTTGGAAGTGAAGTGAAGCATTGGAACGTTAGAGGTGAGGTAGGGTATGACATACCGCAATACATATTTTTACTTGCAAGTCGCAATATCAACTACACAGCATTCACTTTGAGCTAAACTATTGTTTGTAACCATTATCATTCAGAACTGGACCAACTGGTGATTATCGGGAACAAGTAAGGGGCCGTCCATAAAGTACGTCACGCTATTTTTGACCATTTTACCCCCCCTCCCCTGTCACAAACTGTCACAAAACTCGGACCCCCCCCAAAGTACGTCACACTTTCGAACAGTGATTAAATAATAAAAAGGAAACAAAACAATTTGACTAAAAAAAGACTAGATTCACAAATTATGTGATAAACTCTTGTGCTATACTGAATCTGTTTATTATGGGCCTGTGAATTATGTTTAATTCAAAAATATTCACTGGACATCATCCATCCATGGTGAAGTGAAGTGTTCATCCATAGTTACGACTGGCATCAATCTTTCACCATCATCGTTTCCTGGAAGGATAATTGCAGACAGATCAACTTCATCCTCATCTAGCCACTCAACATCCTCTGAATGTGCATTTTCTCTTCTGGCAATAACTGCCATGAGTTCTCTTTGCCTTTCAGTAGCGATTCTCAAAGGACGGATGCGTTTTATCTGAGTTGATTCTGGAACAGTTTGGGTTGGCACATTCTCCCGAGCCCGAGCTCTGTGTTGTCCTGCATGTTTCTTCAACATTGTTTGTGAAGCAAAGTATAAGCGCTCCTAGCGAAAGGAATCGTGAAAAACACATTCAGGAGATATGCATTTCATGTTATTTTGACATAAAACTAATTAAAATGTTTCAGAAAATTTTTGAAAATTATTTTTAAAGCTATGAAATTCTACTAAAAAATAAAAATAAATTATAAATAAAATAAAAAATAAATAAATGTGTGACGTCACACATGGCCTGACCCCCCCTGTCACAAACTGTCACACTTTCTTAAACCCCCCCCTGGATCGTGACGTACTTTATGGACGGCCCCTAACTGTTTTTTTCAGTCATAATTGAAATGGCCAGCGCGGTGGCGCTCAAAATCAAAGCGGCCATCAGCAATGGCATCTTTGTGGCCCTGAAGCATCTAACATTTGCGAACACATCACATAATTCCCGGAATGATTGATCAATTTTGCATCGATGCAGAAACCATGTATCTTATGTCTTATATCTGCAATATTTTCTCTTATCGCACAATTTTTCTGCACTGAACAGTGACTTTTTAATTCGTTAAAATCAACATGTATACGAACAATTATATTTTCACTTTAATACGCAACCAAATAAACAAAATGTGCGTTCAAAAGTACCATAAATTGTCCTAAAGTGTCCGTATATCACATTCACTAAGGTAGACAAAAATAATTGAAGCTGGTTCCACTATTTCCGTAGAAAACGTGGCGTAGAATAGCTATGGGGTGTGTCATACCCCACCTCACCTCCAAAGGGTTAAAAGGGGCGCAGCCATCAACCCTTGCCCCTGTGCGCTGAAACCCTTAGTTACGCCACTGCGTAGAGAGGGATGACTTAAAAGTGGTCGAATCAAAACTGTTGCGAAAACCTTATTCTGCTTTATTGTTAGATTGGTATTTTCGAGAAAATATTGTAGTTTGATTATTATGGAAAACAATCGGACTAAACCTGAACGCTTTTGTTGCACATCCTTCGCGGTCCGGAATAACTTGCTGGACTGCCAACCGAGAAAGCGAGCATTCAACTAAGTTTGTTTCGAGATATAAAGCTCCACTTGCACTAACTAGACAACTTAATTATAATGCCTAGACAACTCAACTATTATGCCTAGACAACTCAACTATTATGCCTAGACAACTCAACTATAATGAGAATACTGGCCGTACACTACACTAATGCGGGATGAGGTAGAGGCTGGCTTGCCGTCCTCATAATATGCCAAGGCTAAGAAAAGTTGTAGTTGCTAACACTTCATACCAGTGGGTCGTAGTTTAAGGGACTGTTCACCTTGTTGTTTTGTTGCTGCTGTTGTTATTGTTCTTCTTCCTGTTCGCCTTTTTGTTCTTGTTGTTCTTGCTCATATTCTTCTTCGTTTACTACTACATGCTCTTCTTCTGCTACTGCTACTGCTACTGCTACTGCTACAACAACAACAACAACAACTACAACTACTACTACTACTACTACTACTACTACTGCTGCTGCTGCTGCTGTTGTTGCTGCTGCTGCTGCTGCTGCTGCTGCTGCTGCTGCTGCTACTACTACTACTACTACTACTACTACTACTACTACTTCTTCTTCTTCTTCTTCTTCTTCATCCTCTTCTTCCTCATCCTCTTCTTCCTCATGCGATTCTTCTTCTTAACAATTCAGATCTAAACTGGTCTGTTGTCGAAAGCCTTGCACAAACATGTCTTTAAGCGACGTCTATCCCACGCGGTCTTGCGAGTGGCATCTTACCACGACTTGGCCCTTATCCTGACAATCGTGCATGTCATTAAACTCCAATATATATTATTTCAGTACGTCGGAATGTCTGTGCACGTCCTTAATGCCAGTATAAGGAGACAGTTGATTAAGATAACAAGACTGACAGTGCGCTCATATACCAATCAAGGCTGTGGTATTGTCTCTTGACCCAACAGAAGCTTAAAAACAGTGACGCACAAACAACTTATCGTCCCTCAATTTATTGCATTATTTTGTACTCCTAAATCGAGTCCAGAACGTCGGGAGCCTTTGAACGACTTCATGTCCTGATAGTGTATTGACCTGCCTGAAGCCAAGTGCTTGCGAACTAGAGCGTTTCAAACAAAGACGAGGTCCGTGTGCTAGTTGTCGGGGTTTGGGGTTCAATCCGTGGCTCTTCTTCTAACTCTCTCACCTGAGAAGTAGGCCTAACTGAAAAGGTTTTGGGGTCAGAAAACTGATACTTCTTATGAATCTTCAGTTGTTTCGTGTGCAACATAATAAACAACATTAGATTTTGACCTTGCGTTCGTGCAATTTGGTAATCTAAAAAAAAATTCGACCACCCCAGCTCTGGTTTACAACTGAAACACTGGACAGTGAGGACAATTAAGCCAATAGTATACCGATTCACAAGAGCTCAATATACTCATTATACTAACCTGGGAGTCTGGGACTGGCAAAGCAGACTAGGTCCTGTGTAAGCTTCTATCATTACAAAGCTTGACGAACGATAAATTCGGTCTTAATAATAATAATAATAATAATAATAATAATAATAATAATAATAATAATAATAATAATAATAATAATAATAATAATAATAATAATAATAATAATAATAATAATAATAATAATAATAATAATAATAATAATAATAATAATAATAATAATAATAATAATAATAACGGCCATGCTGTTGCAAGGGCGCCTTACAAAACAGCTAACAAAAGTCGGGATAAGTCCTAGCGAACAGCTAGGTCTTATCCCGACTTTAGCATGGATTTAAATGAGTCCACTGAGTCGGCCAATCGAATAGCAGGAGGAAGTCTGTTCCAGCATCGAGGACCGGCGGCCGAGAAAGCAGGATCGCCGATGCGCGTCCTCATCCTCCGCACACGGAGATCAGTCCTCACAAGCGATCGGAGCCAGGACGCGAACAAATAATTTGTGACAAAATATCCGTTTCTCCAGTAATCCGCAGGTTTTCAAAAAGAGATCACGTGCATTTCTTCTCTCATCAATTTAAACAGCTACTGTAACTGCATGGAATGATGGAAGTGTGCATATAACCGCGCTTATTTGAGGTTCTAGTTAAGTTTGTAGTTAAGATCGTCCTGATGATGATATTCGTTTTATTGACACACCAGATGACAAACCGCATCGTAGCTTACAGTTAGACTACATTTGAAAATAAAATAAAAGAGAGATTTAATTAAACAAGTCCTATCACTTGTTTCTTGACAATTTAATGCTAATTGCGCCCAGTCAGCAGCTGGTTCTTTTTTAATTTTTCTATTGCCTTACCTCGTATTTTCTCGGGAAATTGCTATAAGCTTATGAGTGACCCTCCTTAGCGGGATCTCCATCCCTTTTGGGCCTCCCTTTGTTGCCAGTGTATTTTGTTTCTTCACATCCTCTGCTTTACTGTAATAATTTGGTTGCAATAAACTAATTTGAATTGGATTGAATTGAATATGATTTGCCTGTAGAATCAAGTGTGAATTGCGAGACCTATGCAAATGCGCTGCCCGTATTTCAGTGCATATTTTAACTGTATAACTACTGGGACATTTGTCCCAGTAGTCTTAGGATTTGTTCCAGTAGTTTTAGGATTTGTCCCAGTGGTTTTGGTCATTTGTCCAGGGTAACTCTACTTTCAATGTTAATTTCCAATAACATTAAAGTACTGTAGCAGACTTTGTCCCAATAGTCCAAATCCGTTAAAATATGCAATGCCGTATTTTATACATTTTTTACTTCTTGTTAAATTTTTACACAGGTCTAATTGTTGAATCAAATAAGACTAAAAGACTTGTATCGATAGCCCAACATCCGTTTCGTTGGTATCCCTAAATTAATATATACTTGTCAGTAATAATTTCTTGTAATTCTTGTCATCACCTACCTTTTTTAACGATGGGTCCAAACGCGACTGTAAACTAACGGTATAACTTTTGTAGCATTTGTGCGAGATGATGAAGGCATGAGCCAGATTTATAGAAGCGGTAAGTAAGATCAATAGTAATAAATCTGGTTTTTACAATTATTTATTATGTTATTGTTTAATTTATGCGCTCAAAAGCATTTGAGAATGGGATTCAATTGTCTCTGTACAATGGGCTTCGTGGTGGTGTGGAGCGAGGCCATCCAGGAACCGTTCTATAGCAAAACCGATATATCTTAGTTAATCAAGGGCTATCTACATTTCAGTCCTTATAGGCTGTTAAGGCATAGGTCTATACAATATATGGGGACTAAATCATCAGCTTAACATAGCCATAAATATACGCATGGCCCTTCAATGCCCCATACATCATGCGGTTTGCTCAAAGGTAGGTAGGCCACGGAGCAGATTTCTACTTAGACTGACATGTTGGGTTTGAGAGCGTATCTAGACAGTCTAGATACAAAGGGTGGATCTATTATTTGAAGTTAAGGGATGATGAGATAACGGCACTGGGGTGCGATCTTTGGGGTAGGGGAAATTACTCAACTGGTTCCTATCGAAGAAACATTTCCCTGCCCTAAATAATCCTATTCACCTTTTAAACTCTTCACATCTTACAAAGGAATGTCTCGTTGGCCTAGACACTAATATCCAACAAATCACCGACATTTTTCAGCTTCTTACGAAAAGTGCGCGGAATTATATAGGCCAATATACTGACAAATAATTTTCTAAATCTAAAATTTCGTTAAATTATTCCTCAAAATGCTCTCCAATCTCGAGCATTGAACAAATAGGCCAAATAGTCGCTCAACTCACCAGTAAGCCTAAAGACCTGAACTCAATAAGAAATCTCTTAAGGTTTCGTCTATGATTTTTAGATGAGCTAATACGCAGTGGAACAGTTAATCTCGGGTAACTCTTATCCTGATCCACGTAAAGAGGATTGGGAAAGCGGCACATTGGATTTGGATCAGGGTATAATTTCAGACACAGTTCAATAATACTAGCTATTGTTTCGTATTTAATTTTTGGTCATTGTGCTATAAAAATCACTAGATTAGATAATAGCTCCGCGTCCTCTTCCTTTTTTTGTCTTCCAGAAACCGGATTTTGTACTCATACACTACCTGTGGACAACCCCTCTGACTTGCTGCAGCGCTCTTGCATGAAAACTAGCGCCCTGCGCTTAGTTTTTGATGTACCGCTTTGGAATGGTTCGAGTTCGCAATTACGATTAATGTCACCATTTGGCTGAGATTCTCTCCACCGACGTCTGAGTTCTGTGAAGTGGAAACTGTGCAGCTTAGCCCTGACAAAACTGAACCTTTCCTGTTGATTATAATCGGATGTCCTGAACACATCAATAGCGTCATCGTATGTGTAACTCCAAATTACTTACAAGCTACATAAAAGCTTACCGCATGGCTCCATCTTATCCAGGTATAAACTCATCCCTTGTAGTGTGTTTTCAACGCGCTTTCATTCATTCATTCAGAGGACTTATATAGCGCCCCTCCAAGATACTTACACAGAGACGCTCCCAGTTCCAACTCCGGCGATAAAGAACAGTTTTCAGATGATTGTAAAAATTTTATGCAGAGTCCTTAGCTAAAAGAACACGCAGGTCTGAAGGAAGGTTATCACTCCGCGCTTGTCAAAGTGCGGAGTGATTCCGAAGGTAACAGAAAAGATACCTCAACTTCAAAATATTATATCACAAGTGCTGAGCTATTCCGAAGGTAATATACACAGAGGATGCAAAGATGGCTACATACCATAGCTCAACTCATAATATTACATAAAACAAAAGTACAAATGATGACGGATGGGGGTCGTGACAAGGTGGCAGTTAATTGACCGACCCAATGACCGATCGATCGATCGACCGACAAATCACCCGATGAATCCGGTCTGTCTCGGCCGTGTTTGCCCTACAACTCAGTATAGACAGAGTCTGACATACGCAGACGATTTATCAACTAATTATACTCATCTCTTATTCGATGTTCGTTCACCCATATGCAGATTTCTTTGCTAATTTTCGTTGCATTTGACACGCTCTGAAGCAGTTGGAACACTTAAGATGTAGGATCCACGACGGACAGTAATCAGAGGCGACAACAGAAATTCCGGGTCACTAGGCAGAAAAGTCACGGTCTTCTAAACTATCTAGAGTTTACGAGAAACTAAAAAACCAAACAAATTGAATTAATAAAAGTGTGAGTTCGATTTTGGCGACCTGTTATATATATATATATATATATATATATAACTATATATATATATATATATATATATATATATATATATATATATATATATATATATATATATATATATATATATATATATATATATTACTATGACTGTATTCAGTTGTAAGTTTTACAGAATTAATTTTCAAATTTTTACCAATCAAAAAGCAACTTTTCTGGATATAGCTGTTACAATATCGATTATAATATCCTCGTAGTTCAATGATTTTGCCAGAACATATTCGATTGCTTGCGGATCCTGGTTCGAATAACTATGGGGCAATTTCAGAGATTTAAATCTCGTGTTCGCACGGTCCGTACATGGGGACCGTGTTAAAGGACGTGGAACCCATTCAAACGGGCGGCGTTGGTGAAGTATCTCGACCGTTCAACTAATTGAAAAATGAAGGTCGAGGCCATATTATGGTCGTTATGGGAAAACGTATAAATATACTGTGAGGCAAAGAGCCGATATTTGCTTATTCTATTATATTCCATTCTATTTTATTCTATTCCATTCTATTCTATGCTATGCTATGCTATTCTATTCTATTCCATTCTATTCTATTCCATTCCATTCCATTCCATTCTATTCTATTCTATTCTATTCTATTCTATTCTATTCTATTCTATTCTACTTACTAAAGCGTCGTTATCGTAGACACGAGGCATCTCTCTCAACGGTCGCTTTGAAATAAAACCAAATTCCATAGTAAGTCCACGCCGCCATAATCTCTGTACAGAACCAGCCACGATCCGAAGAGACCTACATAAACTGGCCATATTATTAGTACACTCGTTGCCAGACACTATAAATTGGGAGTGTCCATGATTTCTCTTCGCGTATCAGATCATATGAGATGATGCACTGTAGTTATTGGAAGTCTGTATAGCGTCATTCCGTGGTGGGGGTCACAGCCAGTGACCAACAGCGTCTGAATGACCTTATCCTTCTGATAATCCCATTGACCTATACAATGGCTTGCTGTCCCAGAAACAAAGTCAACGGGCGGAGGTCGCGCGCTTTTTCACTCAGCGCACCATTACAAAAATAAACAAATAAATTATGTAGGAATATAAATCACTAAAGACAGACATACATATAGACAGACAGATAGACATATAGATAAACAGATAGACAGATAGATAGACAGACAAACAGATAGATAGACAGACAGATAGATAGATAGGCATACAGACAGACAGACAGACCGAGAGATAGACAGAGAGATAGACAGACAGGCAGGCAGACAGACAGACAGGCAGGCAGACAGACACGCAGACAGACAGACAGAAAGGCAGACAGATAGACAGACAGACAGACAGACAGGCAGACAGACAGACAGATAGATAGATAGACAGAAAGGCAGAGAGATAGACAGACAGACAAATACATAGACAGGCAGACAGAGACATAGACAGATAGATAAACAGATAGACAAACAGAGAGAAAGACAAACAGATAGATAGACATACATATAAATAGACAAACATATAGATAGATAGACAGAGAGAGATAGACAGACAGACACGCAGACAGACATACAGATAGACAGAAAGGCAGAGAGATAGACAGACAGACAGATAGTTAGACAGACAGACAGACAGATACATAGACAGACAGACAGATAGGCAGGCAGACAGACAGACAGAAAGATAGACAGCTAGATAAATCGATTGGTAGATAGACAAACAGACAGACAGATAGATAGATAGACAGACAGACATATAGACAGATAGATAGACAAACAGACAGATAGACAGATAGACAGATAGACAGATAGATAGACAGACAGACAGATACATAGACAGGCCGACAGAAAGATAGACAGACAGATAGACAGATGGACAGACAGACAAGATAGGCAGACAGACAGACAGATAGATAGACAGAGAGACAAATAGACAAATAGATAGTTGATGCCTTTATCCCAATGGACTTAAAAAATGAGCGCATCCACCGTTCACTCACTGTCTGTGAAATGTTCAGAGGAGAGGGAGAGGACTAGCCGCAAGTTCTCATCTGCCGAGGCTAAGAAAATGAAGTCGCTTCCATATCATACGTATAAATGCCTCTTCGAGTTAGCGCAAGGTACCGCTCTCTCCTTCTTCATAAATTACATTACAAAAACACGTGATAAAATGACGAGTGTTATTCGTGGGAGAAAAATCAGAAAAGCTAATTACTATTTAGTAATTAGGAATTTAAATGCGTGTTTGCGCCACAATAGTTTTCGCCTAATGGGACAACAGTTTTAAATTTCTTTATCCCACTGCAATAGTTTAATTTATTAAGCAGGCCTCTCGAGTCTTATAGGATGATCTGTTGTTTATTAATTATCGCTCGTCTGTTTGCTAATTGCCATTCATCTGTTTCTTAATTGCCGCTAATCTTCGCTGCTCTCTTCAAAGGAACTAATGAATAATCTCGTTGGAGTGTTTTGCCAATCACCCACCGCTCTGATTGGCCGCCCGTCAAAATATTTCGCTTGGTTACAGCTTTCCGAATGTAAATCACATCGAGTGCTTGTTGGTCCGATTCGCCTATAAATACGGCTCGGCGACCGTTCTCAGCAAGCAGTCGTTGCTAACTTACCTTCGACAATCTCAGATGAGTGGATCGGTGTCCAACGACTACAAAGAACTGCGGAAACTACCGAGCATCACTCCGGCCAACTCCGACAGTGTCTCCACCTACGTCGATTCAGCATCCAAGTATGTGTTACTCTATCGTAATTGTAATTATTACAACAATTTATATAGCTCCGTCAGTAGTAGGCCTATACACTACATCGAGGATGCTATACACTTTTCGGGTCTAACTGTCAGCGCAAATGATATAATTACCTAGTAAGTGCAGTTATAACTGCTGTGGAGTTTAGGAATGCGATTCTTTGTGCTGCAATTTTAATACGATAGATCTTGTCTCCATTTTTTGCTTTACACGACACCTTATAAAGTTTTTAAATAATAATAGTAGGCCTAATAAGTATTTTAATATAATAATAATAATAATAATAATAATAATAATAATAATAATAATAATAATAATAATAATATAATAATAATAATTATAAAAATAAAAATAGCAATAATAGCTTTATACGGTATCAAATAAGTGTTCTGAAGAATTATAACGATTAATAATAATGATAATAATAATTATATAAATTTTAATAATAGGTCTAATATAGGCCTATAGTATAATAAAAAAGCTAGTAGCAACAATAATATCTTTTGAGTTAAGGTGATAATCAAATAACTTCAACTGAGCGTTTCTATAAAAGGTAGCGCGTTTATTGCTAGGATAATACTACTGAAAGAAATTATGATAAGTTAATTATATTTTCAATAATACGTATAGGCCTACGCGGTCGATCAATCTTTTTGGCCTTTTTTGATTTCGACTTCAATTCTCCAGCGAATTATTTTATACCTAGTCGTAGTAGACTCTTAAATTCTAAAGGGCCAAAGAAATGGAAATGAGGGTCGCCCCAAGTCCCACGATGCGGAAGCTTCGCATTGCTGGACTTACAAGCAGTAAGACTTACAAGCAGTTGATTTCTAAATGTGCCTACGACCATTCAGCGCTTTAACGCAATTGGTTTTTCATGGAGCTGGACATTAACGAAGATTTGGCATTTAAGATCTCGCGTTCTATTCATAATTGTTTCATCTTACCAATGGGAAATAATCCTAATTCTAATCCATAGAAAAGAAAGATTAAGACTTAGTTATACCGCTCCTTTAGAAGCCCTGAATCATGTGATTTGTTGAAGTTGCGTTTTGTCAGCTCCTGAGTTTTCAATAAACGAATATTGTATTGTATTGTATTGTATTGTAAGAATAGGAATAAGAATAGGAATAAGAATATGACTATGAGTAAGAATAAGATTAAGAATGTATGTATGTATGTATGTATGTATGTATGTATGTATGTATATATGTATGTATGTATGTATGTATGTATGTATGTATGTATGTATGTATGTATGTATGTATGTATGTATGTATGTATGTATGTATGTATGTATTATAAGGACACTTAATATATATTTTCTATAGTGCAAATTGCTATAGCGCAATTTGATATACCGCAATTTGATTACCTCGCAATAGCGCTAGTTTCTCTGATTGGAGGTTTAGCCTACCTAACTTTTGTCATACGGTATATTAAACTTCACCATCCAGTCACATCTTTTTCAGGAAACTGAGAATCCTAGCTACATCTTGTTTAGCCTAAAATAATAGTAATAACTGACGATTGTTAAATAGTCAAGTCTATGATATGGAGTGTGGTGTTAAATAAATTGTCAAGTCTATGATATGGAGTGTGGTGTTATACGGATCAGAGACATGGACTCTAAGGAAGGAAGACATCAGAAGATTGGAGGCTTTCGAGATGTGGATATGGCGAAGAATGGAGAGAGTCAGCTGGATGGATCGGAGGACAAATGAAGACATACTACAAATGGTGGACGAAAAAGATCCATGATAGGGATAATAAGAAGCCGACAAAGAAAATGGATGGGCCACATCATGAGGGGAGACTCCCTTCTAAGAATTATAATTGAGGGAAGAATGGAGGGGAAGAAGACACGAGGAAGACCGAGAATGATGTTGTTGGACTGGATGATGGAGGAAGATTACAGCAAACTGAAGGAAAGAGCCAGAAAACGTGATGAATGGCGAAATTGGACGTACGAACCTGCCTAGCAAGGCAGAGAACCAAAAGAAGAAGTTAAATAGAATCGCACGATTATTCAGCTTTATATCTACTGCACGAGTATGTTGGAGTTGAGCGCAGTTGAGAATAAGCGATTTCTGAAAAGATACGTTTAAGCCAGATTCGCTAAATTATATCTAAGGAAAGTTCTAGTAAATTTAGTCTTTAACCAGTAATATTTTTGGGTCGTAATCGTTTGACAATGAAGCGATGCCTCACAGTTACGCTATGGCAGTTGAACTAAGTTATATACGTAAAGCTACCTGAGTGCAGATCGGTCCATAATTATTCACCAGACTCAGCGTGAGGCTTCGATGCATATAGCCAGCCAATCCTATTTTTCATTTCAGAAAAAGGCGAAACGCTTAGTAGGCCTAAGGGTATTGTTATGGAGTCTGGTTAATGACGGGTGTGCAGCGGCGGCAGCACTCTTGACTCTAAGTTCGGAGTTCGAATTCCGGTGGGTTGTGTTGGTTTGAGAATTGATCACGGGCAATGTAATGGAAAAGAATGCCTTCGTAAGTTTTTGAAGGGCTGTCGTATTTGAATTCAGCTGAATTACTCTTTGGTCAACTCTCTTTTTTCTTCTTTGTTTCGCGGACAGTCTAAATCTCACACTCTCTTTCATTCTCTCTGTAGATCTCACTCTCTCCCTGCAGTGAATCTCACTCTCTCAGCTGCCTCAGTCTCTCTCAATCTTTCCTTATCTCTCTGGGTCTCACTCTCTCACTCTCTGTCTCTGTCTCTGTCTGTCTGGCTCTCTCTCTCGCTTTAAGTCTAACCCACTCACTCTATATTTCTTTCCCCATAACTCTCAACTATATATCAATCTCATGCACTCAGTCTCATTCATTCACACTCTTATCTTCTCCAGTTTTCTACAACATTATTTACTGTTTCGCGCCCTAACAGACATTTCAAAGGCTATAAAGTCCTCTCCTTGGTTGTCCAGCTGTTCAAGATTTTCCTGACGAGAATGAGCTTTGTAAACACTTACATCGTGAAATAAGTGAAATATGGGATCGTTCATTTACCAAACGCCATATATAACTGATATCTCTATCTTATCGAAGCGCAACCTGAGACAGGACTCAAACTAAGGCGCCGTTTAGGCCAACAAGTCGCCTAAACTTAGGTCATCATGTGTCTGACTTAAGTTCCTGCTCAACCAGGCTATAATATTTCAGTCAACCGCTTGCCATATTCAACCACTTTAAATTAAGATGAGCCATAAATACAAGCCCTAAAGATGATCGACCCTAAAGATAGCCAATACTTCAGCTATAATATTTCAATCAGCCGCTTGCAATATTAAACCACTTTCAATTAAGATAAGCAATTAATATATAACCCTAAAAGATGATCATAGCCAATACTTCAGTGAATAGATTTATAGTATTGATTACAGGCCTTTTCAAGTAGACTGTCTTTCAAACTGTTGGGGTCAATATGACCTGTCGTAAGTAAGTTAACGGCCTGTACGCAGCTTTAAGTAGCGCTATGGTAACTCTTCGAGTTATGTAGAACTACCTTATGCCACGAGTAGAGGCCTACACCACTTTGTTTAACGGACTATGTGATTTAGTTTCGGTTGATAGTTTCTGCATTTCACCGGCGCTATATAAGTTGCTTATTAGACTATTATAATTAACTGATTTATTTATTTCAGACGAGAAACGAAAATGACTCTGGAATCCATCATAGCGAAGAAACTTCGCATCCCGAACGACTACATCCGGGAAGGTCTGGCGGAATTTGCCGGAACCTTCATTCTGATCGTAAGTAGATTCTATCGATCTCAATCTTGAGATTTCATCATATAAAAGCCATGATACTGACTATGCTGAGAAACTGCTATAAGCTTACTGCGTTTATTTATTAATAAATAAATAAATAAATAAATAAATAAATAAATAAATAAATAAATAAATAAATAAATAAATAAATAATGTCTTCAGTGGGACTTAGTCGAAACGAGTGGATGGCAAAATTTCCGCCTTCCAATGTAATATACAACACACTGTCTCATTACAACAACAACAACAACAACAACGACAACAACAGCAACAAAAACAACAACAACCTAATAATAATAGTAATAATAATAATAAATGTTGTTCTTGTTGAAGGCCTTTGGGTGTGGTGTAAACGCTCAGACAACCCTCGGCCAAGGGAAAGCGGGCGAATTCCTGTCGGTCAACTGGGGCTGGGCCCTCGGAATAGCCTTCGGGGTCTATATCTCGGGTGCAATCAGCGGTCAGTATTCACACCCCACGTTGGTTTTACACTATAGTTTAGGCCATTATTCATCTCTGTGTTCAATTACTTTAGTCTTTTTCTACTCCTCGCCACATTACGCCACGTCGCATTCCGCTTTGTCACATCACTGAATGTTAACCATTCAGTCATTCGTTCATTTGTCCATTCATTCGTTCGTTCATTTGTTCATTCGTTCGCTCGTACAAGTATTCCATCGATAGTTCCTTCCTTCGTTCATTCCTATGTTGCTCTGCCTTCCCCCTTCCTTCCTTCCTTCCTTCCTTCTTTCCTTCCTTCTTTCCTTCCTTCTTCCTTCCTTCCCTTCCTTCCTTCCTTCCTTCCTTCCTTCCTTCCTTCCTTCCCTCCCTCCCTCCCTCCTTCCTTCCTTCCTTCCTTCCTTCCTTCCTTCCTTACTTTGTTCATTCATTTAACATTAAACAGCGTTACATTTTCTTGTAACATTTCTCCAGGTGGACACATCAATCCGGCTGTTACCCTGGCGATGACGCTACTTGGGCGTCTTCCGGTCCGCAAGTTGCCCATCTACTGGCTGGGTCAGTACCTTGGAGCGTTCGTGGCATCCGCCTGCGTCTATGGAGTCTATCAAGGTATGATGCTCTTTGGAATGGACTCAGGAACGTAACGTTAGGTTTAGGTGGATGAGAACAGATGGAGGTTGAACAGAGGAGTGGACGGACGGACGGATAGAAGGTGGATGGATAACAAATGATATCGATGGATGATGAATAGATGGATGGATGATTACTGGAATGATAGATGAAGAATATACGAACAGATGGGCAGATGGATGACTGACAAGTGGATGGATGTATGAATGGATGGATGGATGAATGGACATAAGATGAATGGATAGATGACTGGATCGATAGGTGAATTATAGATGGATGGATGGACGGATGAATTCAGTGATCGATGATCAATTGACCAAATGAATGTTTCCATGCATCACATGTTTATACAATTCACTATACAGTACAACGTATTTGACATTGTCCTCCATCCAAAGTTCAGAAGCACACATACGATCATACAACCGATCATCGATGTTGCTGAACATTTGTGAGTGAAGGACTTTGCACAAGGTCCCTACACAATGATAGTCTTTTGTGAGGCTCAAGCCCATACAAGCCGAGCGCTCTCACACCTCAGCTACCGTAATCGTAATCGTAATCTCCAAATTTCTAAAGCGCCACTCGAAAGCCAAGCGCAGGGCACCAGCTTATTCACGAGCGCTGCATGTTGTATTCACTGTCCAATACTTTATCGTATAATACCAAGCCTTTCCCTGACTTACGGTGTTTGCTGTTTTTCTGCAGATGCATTGGATCACTATGACGGTGGAGTTCGTTCAGTTATGGGGCCCAACGCCACAGCTGGCATCTGGGGCACTTACCCCCAGGCCTACCTATCCATCTGGTCCGGACTAGGTGATCAAGTGAGTAGCTGTAGTCTGGTTCCATCTAGCTATATGCATACTGAGATGTCTTTTAGTCTTAAGTTAATTTTGAACCATAAGTTTAAATTAATTAATTGACCGGCTTCTCTATCAATGTTCTGTTTATACATAAAAATTAAAAGTAATAATAATAATAATAATAATAATAATAATAATAATAATAATAATAATAATAATAATAATAATAATAATAATAATAATAATAAAAACAATAATAATAATAGAAATAATAATAATAATAATGATAATATTATAATAATAATATAACACTTTAACAACAATAATGCAATAATATTTATAATATCGATAACAATAGTAAAATGGATGATAATAATTACTTACTAACAACAGGTGTTTGGTACGATGATGTTGGTGCTGTGCGCCATGACGGTCACCGATCCGAAGAACACCATGGGAGCGCCAAAGGGCATGGCCCCCCTCATCATCGGTCTAATCGTCTTTGCCATCGGTCTGACCTTCGGGCTCAACTGCGGCTTCGCCATCAACCCCGCCAGGGACTTCGGACCCAGGGCTTTCACCGCCTGTGCAGGATGGGGATCAGAAACATTCAGGTGAGAGGACACCTTCATGTTTAGACCATTCCATTGGCATCATGTGTTTAACGATTTTGAGAGATTCTTATAGGAAGAATAAGTAAGTCGTTGTTTGGAGGTGTTTCTATGCAGGCAACAGAGGAAAAAGGCTGTAACCCGTTGTAAAAAGGTAACAGGTACAATACCTGTTTGCTTCTGCTAGGTTTCAATAGAGACACGTTACATTTAATTTTAATTTTTTACCAGTTTATTTCATTTCTTCATTTTTTTCTTTTTATGTATTTATACATCTCGCCACATTATACAACGTCTGTGTTTCTTTCTTGTACCCGTAGGGCATATAGCTATTTACTTTTAACCTTTTTTGCCAGTTTATTTCATTTCGTGATTATTTCTCTTTATATATTTATATACATAGGCACCTTTATATATTTATATATCTAGATACTTATATACAACGTCTTTATTTCTTTCTTGCAGCGCATATAACTATTTACTTTATATTTATGTATCTCGCCACATTATACAACGTCTATGTTTCTTTCTTGTAGCGCCTATAACTACTGGTTCTGGGTTCCGATCGTTGGTCCACACATCGGCGCCATCTGTGGAGCGTTCTTCTACCTACTGACCGTCGGCGTCCATTTGCCGGAATCGCCAGCGGAAGAAGTGGTCTACGACGACGACAAGAAGACCATCACACTTCAAGGTAGGCTCCTTATTTCTTCATCTGCGAACGTCTTCATTTAGACATTGACGAAGAAGTACTTTGCATGGGGCCTTGGTGTTACCAACTGAGTCTGGTGTTTGGTTGAGGATGTTTGGCCGGTTCCTTTCCTAACCGATTTCTATAGACTAACCGGGTTTCGCGGTGTACTTCTGCTTGCGTTTCTAATATTATTTAATCTTTATCTAACCTCCCCTCACAAATTCGGGCTGGGATTTTGGCGGGTGGTTTAACCACTTCAGTACGTTGCTTGAAAAGTTTTCTCTTTTTCCTCGGAGTACTCACGCTAGAGCGCCTCTGAATACCGTAGTCATTACTGCTAGAGGCGCTTTATAAATGCCCATATACAATACAATACAATAATGACTTCTAAATCGCGTTATCATGAGACCCAGGGCAGCAATCGATTGTCGCTGTGAGTTAGATCGTAATCACAACCAATTAATCGTTGGAGAAAACAAATCGAATTCCTATTGGTCAGAGAGAAACCGGAAGTTAATCTTTTTAATTAAGTTTAAAACCCTGTTTAAAAATATCGCTTAAGGCAGCTTTATACTTATTTTCCCATGGTATCACTTACATCCAGTGCCATTAACCAAGTTCGTCTATATATAAGCTCCTAATTATGTCTGATCACATGGCTCCAAGTGAAAGCGGTTTGTCGTTCGAGTTGACTGAGCAGAGCCTCAATAACAGCCACCTGCATTGAACCCATTAACGCCCAAACTGTGCCACTGGTGGCAACCGGTCCCCAGTTTGGGGGACCAATAAGTATCAGTGAACGTAGCTGTCACAGAAAGGGTTTAATCAAATTAAAGGATTTCCATTAAGATAAATGAGGTTACACTTGTGAAAAACAGTTTTTCCTGGATTCTATATTCTACCCCACCCCACAAACGACTCTTCTACGGGTTAAGCCTTTCATACGATTGCCTATAACTATAGTCTATACATGTCGCAGGCTATTAATCGTATGAAAGGCTTAATGAATGGATGGATGAATAAATGGATGGATTGATAGATGAATGGATGAATGAATTGATAAATTGATAGAAGAATGGATGGATGGATTAATAGATGAATGAATGGATGAATGAATAGATGGATTGATAGATGGATGGATAGCTGAATGAATGGATGGATTGATAGATGAATGGATGGATGGATGAATGGATGGATGGAGCGGACGGATGGATGGATGGATGAATGAATCAATTACTAACCAGATCATACCATAGCTACACTATGGAGCATGTAACGCGTTCCTATGCCTATAATTAATTTATTTACTGGAGTTAATCGGTTACTAATTATCTTTGCTTGGAGAAGTTTCGCTTCGGTTACTATGGGTTGTGCTTGGTTAACTGTTTAATAATCTTTTCGCGCGAAATTTTCTTCGGTGGAAGTTTTTCTGGTGACAGTCTGTTTTTGGCTTGGATTTTCTGGAGTTTCTTCTGCCTACAGAAAGGTTGGTTCTAGAGCAAAGATTTTACGTAGAATTTCTGGATAGATAACAACACCTGTATGCTTTGATGTAAGCTATGGGTGTTATCTCAGCCTGGAGATAATTGAAATAATGTAATAAATTATTATTCGTCGCATTAAATGTCTCGTACATTGCAACTGCTGCGATCGCAATTCACGGGCCCGATGTTCCAGGACCCAATGTTCCAGGACCCAATGTTATCGGACCCAATGTTCCAGAACCCAATGGTCCAGAACCCAATGTACCAGGACCCAATGTTTCATGGACCCAATGTTTCAGGACCCAATGGTCCAGGATCCAATGGTCCAGGACCCATTGTTCCAGGACCCATTGTTCCAGGACCCAATGTTCCAGGACCTTGGAATATGTCCCTTGCTGAATCAAGGGCCTGTGAAGAGGGAATGAGTCGCCCAATGAGACTAGCACCTGAGTTCCGAATAGCATGTACTGACTGACACCGACAAAGTATCATTAATGATTCACAATCCTTAAAAATGCTAAACGTTGAAAAGGTTGCCTCTCGTTGAATTGCCTCTGAGGTCCTCTTTTAAAACTCTTGACGTCAACGACAAACGAAGACAAGCGCTCTGAATGGCGACATTTTAAACTGACATTTACAAATGACTTACAGTAAGAAGATCTTCCCACCTGCTCCGTTTTGTATAATATAGACACGGTCCTTCTATTCAGCGTAATAATTAGCAGACTATAATAGCAGTGAGAAAGTCAGAGAATCTAAAAACCTCAGACCAAGCCCTATTATTTCCATTCAGCACTTGCTCTCCAAGACCATAATATGATACCTGTTTTGTGCGTTTGAGCCGATATATTAAGCAGCAACTCTGGTAACCACTTTAGAGAGATGTTCTCTATCACATCCTCTACCCTAAATTTTTAAATTGCAGTTTGCACCTGTGTAGGAGAACTTGCTAGCAAAAAACCCAGGCATGCACTGTGCAATACTCTGCGGTAATAAATCAATCAACTTTGCCAAATACACGACAAACTCTCATGGCAGCTGTTTCCTGCTGAGCTGCGATTTATAGCGATCAGTAACCTATGAAGATTTTTATTTGTTTAAAAAGAAAATTAGTTACTCTTCTCACCAGTTCGCTGGTGCACAATTCAGACTTGACAGATGTCAAACTGAAGAGTCAGCCTTCTCCCACTCCTTCAGAAACGATATGTCTGTTATGAATAACAAAATTATTTACACTGGAAAAATTTGACAGGACTGTAGGAGCAGTCAAACTCAGGAATTACCCTTCCCCACTCCTTCATAAACGATATGTCTACTCCGAATAAAACATTTATGTTCACTAGAAAAATTGGCAGCGCTGCAAGATAAAAAAAATGCGATTTATTGTTGTTATTATTATTGCAGACATGTTTAATTATCTCTAGGCTCCTATTTTTAATTAACGAAAAATTAACCAATCTTTTAACTAATCAGCTGTTCTTTAATATTTTACTCATTATTTATGTTGTTCTAACATGATCATTTGTTACACTTATCATCTTCATTCTGCTTCGCAATTACTGAAGTTCGTGCTATATCTCGCTCCTTGTCTTAACAATCAGTAGGCATCAATGTCATGTAACTTAGGTATTCTAATGCAACAATTAGTTTCCTGCTATTGTTTCTTTTTTCTTTGTATGACAGTCATGCAATAATTAAAAATAGCCCTCTTGATTTCTCTTATCATCTCAGAAAAGCCTCGGAATTCCTGAATTTCATCTCACGTCAGAATTTCTTCTCTTCTTTCTCCGCATTTCTTCATCACTTGAAACGTTGTCTTTACAACTTGAACATTTCTTCTGTACCCTTTTCTTTCTTCCGTCCTCTTTGCTTGACACCACATACCTGACATCTTTACCTAACCTTAAGCATGAACCTAACCTGCCGAATTGACCGTACACCATATAACCTAACCTCTTTACTTGACCCTAAAAGTCTCTAAACTTTTGAGCTGACCTTATCTGACACCACAGTAGACGCCCGTTTTTAATTAAGTAGCCTATTTTTATGGCCTTAACTCCTATACCTAACCTACCTAATAAACCTTATACCGAATGCCTAATATCTTTACCTGACCTTATATAATATACCTATCCCATTATCCTGACCTTTCACCCTTTGTTTAAAATAACCCAATTCTCTGACCTTACCTAATCCGCCTAACCCATTGAATTCTGATATCGTGCTTAGAATCTACATCCAGACCATCTCGCGTGTCGATTCCTAACCTCATGAGTGCTCCAGACGCTCCCCCGAGCGAAGAAGCTTCCACCTGCTACGTTCGCTACAAACGACCTTCAACTGGTATATTATTCAGCCTTATCAAAACCACTTGCATAGTAAGGTAAAGAAGGGATAGTTTAATGAGGTATGGCAAGGTTTGGTATGGTATCCTACTTTTACCGATTCCGTATTCCCCTCATCGGAATGGAGTCGCATAGTTCTAAACAGAACGTTCGTGGAACGGGCTCAAACTAAGTCTACATATAGCCTATAGTTATGGAATTCAACGCAAGCATTGAGTTAATGGGCAGAGGCAATTGATACTGCAAACTTTCCGAAAAAACACTCGCCCACAAAGGCCTTACCAAACACGACACCCGAAGTGGCGTGGACTGGAGAAAACCTGCCCTCAGCTGTCTTCATTAGATCCATTTGCTTGACGTTAAATAATAAACCTAACCTCTCTGCCTGACCTTAAATAATATAGTTAACCTTTTGACCTGAACCTTATGCCCATAGTTTAGATAGCCAAATTCTCTGACCAGACCTAATATGCCTAACCAATTGCGTGTTGATACCTTGCTTAGTGTCTGGAAGAACAGTTCGTCAGTCGATTCCTAACCTTATGAGTGCTCCAGACCGTCGCCAAAGCGAAGTAGATTCCGCCGGCTACGTTCGCAACAAACGATCTTCAACTGGTATATTATTCAGCCTTTTCAAAAACCACTTCTATGGTAAGGTAGAGTACGATATAGTTTAACGAGATAACGCAAGAACAGGCTTAATGGGCAGAGGCAACTGATACTGCAAGCCATCGGAAAATCACTCGTCCACAAAGACTGTACCAACTACGACACCCGAAGAGGCGTGGACTGGAGAAAACCTGACCTAAGCTGTCTTCATTAGATCCATTTACTTGAAGTTAAATAATAAACATAACCTGACCTTAAATAATATAGTTAACCTTTTGACCTGACCCTTATGTCCATAGTTTAAACAGCCAAATTCTCTGACCTTACCTAATATGCCTAACCCTTGCGTGTTGATATCTTTCTTAGAATCTGGATCCAAACCATTTCGTCTGTCGATTCCTAACCTTCTGCGTGGAAGGAGATTCACGGCTCCAGTCTGTGAACTGATCGAAGAAGATTCCAACAACTGCGTTCGCTACACTCGCCTCTCACGCAGTAAATTATTCAGCCTTATTAACAGCCAGACGTATAGTAAGGTAAAGTTGGGCATTGTTTAATCACGTAATGGTAATGCAAGGTTTAGTATGGCATAGTAAAGTATCCTACTTTATCCCATCTTGTCGTACTTTAGTAAACCTAGATACGGTATGGACACAGCAGTAGGGACCCTGGGCAAGTCCTTCACTCGCAATTGCTCATGCGCTTCGGCGTGAAACTCCGATTCAGCGTTCGCGCCGTAGTCGGGAGCGCCTCTGAATGGGAAATCTGGTAAGGGCGCTATAACAAGTGTTCAAATACAAAAAAATACAATACAGCACTTTCAACCGACAATGTAGTTCAATCACCGGCTTATAATCCCAAGTGGAATTCCGCCACTTCCATTTGCTGGTGATGCCAGTCCCTAGCCTGTACAAAGGAGGAGGGCGACGCTACTCAGTTTTGTTATCATACAGCGCTGTTAAACAGAACCTACTCACCAAAGTATGGATCAAGTTATATACATCGAGTTGACCGGTCTTGGAAATCAAATGTATCGTTAAACACTGACTGAGCCAATGCTCTCTTGAGACCCCTTTAACAGCCTTCAATCGACGCTTTATTATCACTGTTATGCATTCAGTAAGCGCTGAGCAATTGCAAGTGAAGGGTCTATACAAGGTTCCTACTCAATTACAGTCTCAGGGCTCGAACCCGTATGTCTACTCCCCGCGTTACAAGGTCCACGCTCCACCAATATAATATGTTATTCAGTTGCTTCTAGTCGGCAATGTTATGACCTTAATTGAGAAAGCTGGACGGTAAGGTAATGATTACATTGACGAGCCTGGCAACCATAAGCTGTAGTAAAATACTATAGATATGTTGTTTTCCCCCAAGAAACTGAGACGGGGCGTGAACTAATCTTAGGTAGGCGTGGAGTCCTTGATCTGCTTATTTTATATGTCGTGAATATTTCTATGTCTTTGCACATGCGTGTTATGTCTTGCACTTTCAGTGTCTCCAGAAAGCACCATCCCTGAAAGCGCGATGACGGAAAGTCCCATGACTGAAACTCCAATAACAGTCGTCGATGAGAAGCACCGGTCGAAAAGCCTTCATTAATGTTCATTAATGAACGACACAGTGATAGAAGATTTGACATCTGAAACTTCATATTATTATTGAATTTTACTGCATATTAAAATTGCTTTAACGTTGCTTTAATCGTACAAGCGACTCTGTGGCTTTCCTGTTTTGATTATAATGATGTAACATAACAAGGGTTTTATGTGGTTCGAAGGACATGAGATTTGTGTTAGAATAGCTGCAAATTAACCTGGGACGCTTAATTGCGCAAAGCTTATTAGCTCAGCAGCTTAATGGTTTCCTCTCAAAAGCTGTAATTGTAAGATAGAAGGTCTTCTAGGTTAAGGTTGTGAACTTTGAAAGTAAGACATGGTCTTGATATTACCATGTCTAATTAACAATTAACAGACGAGGCTTATTCCAGGAAATGATTATATTTGTTTTTCTTGCATTTCATTGTTTTTCTTGCATTTCATTGTTTTTCTTGCATTTCATTGTTTTTCTTGCATTTCATTGTTATTGCAGTTGCAATAAAAGATTTATATAGCGACTCTTTAAAAGGAGATTTAACAGAGACATGGTATTACGCAACGACGCTGAGGAATTCTGCGTTAAACACTTGTAATATTATGTTATATTTTTATACAGTGTAATTCTGTAATACTAGACAATGGTGTAAAATATTGCAATGTCAACTTTTTGTTATAAAGTAGTGTACATGTAATACTGTAACATTGCTATGTTACACTATTATTATTATTATTATTATTATGTAACACTGTAACCTGATGTAAACTGGATGATTTATAGAGCACCACGATGCGTGGTATTATAACAAGAGAACACTGTCTTTTACCGCAAAGTAATGTAACAAACGACAGAATATCTATGATAGATGTCACTGCTTCTGACAGTCGTAGCGTGAAGCTACTCACCACATTGGAAGCGATGAACTTGGTGAACCTCGGTATATTATGTGAAACTGTCTTTTGTTATTATTCTTGACAGGTCCTGAATGTTGTTTCGCGAACATTTCAATAAATGAATGTTGTAACTATATGTTGTCTGCGGGTGAAATATAAAAATCATATGCATACTATAATGGCGTTGCATACGTACATTCATTTGTCTAATTATTTAGCCAAAAATTAAAATAAAAATTTCTAAATTAGTCAGCGCCTTTAGAGGAGCGATCAGGCCTATCTAAAGCGTTGTGATGCGTCTATATAACAAATGTTGTTGCAGAGTTATTTCGACTGGTGATTGATCTTTATACAATAATTTTTAATTTAAAAAAACAGCCGCTGCATTTTTATTCTCTTTTATTATTTGAGTTGTAAATTTGTCACGACTTCGAGTCTTATAGTCAGATCGGGGTACAACAGAACAGTCTTTTTTATTCTGGATCAAGAGCCTCATTACCTTATGCGCTCTACTATAATTGATTCAGAGTTGAAGGTGCATGAGGTAGCGAGGCCTTACCTTTGCTCAACTTGCCTTCTCTTACCATACCTTTCTTTTTATTACTTTACTTTTAATTACCCTTACATTGCTTGACTTTTAAACCTTTCTGTACCTTACCTTCACTTACTTGCCTCATTTTCTGTTGTTTCATTAATGATGTCTTTCCTAATTTTTCAATTGCATTTCTAATTGTTTCTCTTAATTGTTTTCTGCAGGAATTCGCTACATTAAATCCGATGCTATGAAGAACCGATTTGACGATAGTCTCCAGGTCTAATCCTCCTCCTCCCTCCCCTTCATCCTCCTCTTCATCCTCCTCATCCGCTTGGAATCTTCGCCATCATCTTCGTCGCCATGCTCAACAGTATCCACAACCGCATCAGCATATTCGTTCTCCTCCTCCTTTCTTCATTTCCAAGCGACATCTTCATCGTCTGCTCTCTTCCATGTGTATTTCTTCATCATCTAATCTTCGCGGCAAAGTTGTTTATCTTCGTCGTCTAGTCGCTCAACATCTCGATCCTCTTCCTCTTCCTCCTCTTCCTCCTCCTTCGCTCCAGGCCACCTTGACTCTGCTCTACTACCATGCACCCGATGTAAAAGCCACTCCTCGTTTCAACGAGAATCACTGATTATCCGCCACGGAACATAACCGAGTATTTTCAATCGACTACCGGAATCAGATTATCTTCATACGATTACTTTGTTCGATTACCTCCATCAGAGTATCTTCTTCATCCGAGTGCCTTAATTAATTCGAGCTGGATTCGATTATTATCTTTGTCTGTCTATACCTGCAAATGACGTTTTCTCTGTCTTATCCTTCTCGAGTGTGAATTATCTCACAGACAATTTAAGTACTCGAACTATGATCGTGATGACTCGAACCAACAGCGCCTGAGACGTTATTTGCCATTAGCCTTAATGCGAGAGTTGGGTGATGAGTTACTTGAATTACCAACGAACGCTAATTAGTCCCGATTGACATTGGGGTGGCACGTTGGTCGAGCGGTCTACAACCCTGCTTCCACCCCTACGTCTCAGGTTCAAATCCAGGATCCATCATTTGAAGTCCACTTGGATCACATTGTCGAAATGCGAGCAACGTTGACGACCTCATATTTTATTTGAGCAGTAAAACGTTTTTGACATTAGCCCAAAAGGACCAAATTAGCAGTTTAGGCAGAAATTAGAACCCAGGAGTTTCATTAGCACAAATTTGAACTGATGATTGACTTAAACCCAATTTTAAAATTGTATTTAAAAGCCTTGTATATATATATTCGAACTACCTTAACGCGTATTACGGTGACTTTTGCATTACCGGGTAATGTAGCTAGCTTAGGTGAAATGACGATTTACGAAATGTTATGATGTTACGAAAATGTAACTGATTGGAATCGTGATCTTTAATAAAGTGAATATGTCATGTACGAGCTCTGGTCGTTGTCTGGTTGAAGGTTCTCCTTAAAAATCCTAATGATTGAATTGTTTAATCCGAATGATTGATTGATTGATTGTTCATGTTCAGTCACAAAAAGCATGGACCGGGTGATTGAAAGTGGTTACATCTCACGACAATTAGGTGAACAAGAAATATTTCTCAGAGGAAGAAAGAGATGAAAGAAAGCCGTGACAATTTTCCCTTGTCTAGCTCTCTCTCTCTTTCTCTCTCTCTCTCTCTCTCTCTCTCTCTCTTTCTCTGTCTGTCTGTCATTGTCTGTCATTGTCTCTCATTCTCTCTCATTCTAGTTCTCACGCTCTGTCTCCCTTGTTCTCTCTCTATCTCACTCTCACTTCCTTTCTTGTTCTCTCTGTCTCCCTCTTGTTCTCATTGTCTGTCTATCTGTCTGTCTGTCTCTTGTTCTCTCTCTGTCTCTCTCTCTTTCTCTCTTGTCCTGTCTCTGCGCCAGTGTCTGCAATCTCTCTTTCCCTTTCGATCCCTCTCACTCTCTTCCCCCTCTCTGTGTGTCGTTTTCTCTCTATGCCCGTCTGTAATGTTTGTTTCGTGTCTCTGCCTCTACTTCTGTCTCTAAATCTTTCCCTGCCCTCCTCCCTCCGTCTCCGATTCCTCCCGATGTTCCTCCCACTCGTGAGCTATCTTCTGTCTTAATATCCTGTTTTCCATAAGCCAGCCTCTTCATTTCGCACAGTGGCTATAGAGTTGTTCCCAATCCATCTAAATCTTCTTCTTACTCAGTTCTTAACCTCTGTCTCTCTACCTCTGTCTCTCTACCTCTGTCTCTCTTCCTCTGTCTGCATTCCTGCCTCTGTCTCTGATTCCGTGTTCTATACACCCCATACACACCCTCACACCCTTTGAACCCCAGTCGAACACTGGATAACGCGAACCAACCCCCGCTTTTTAGGTAAACTTGTCAGATAAAATTTACGACGAAGGACTCAGATGCAGAGACTAATATCCAGAACAAATCTTAGCTCAAGGGCGCTGACTCTTCGTACCGATGGCTGCCTATCGGGTCAAGGGACTGCTATCTGTGTCTGCTAGTGTTATTGTCGTTGTTATTGTTATTGTTATTGTAGTTGTAGTTGTTGTTGTTGTTGTTGTTGTTGTTGTTGTTGTTGTTGTTGTTGTTGTTGTTGTTGTTGTTGTTCTTGTTCTTCTTCTTCTTCTTCTTCTTCTTCTTCTTCTTCTTCTTCTTCTTTCTTCTTCTTCTTCTTCTTAGCTCCAATTCATTACAATAATCCTAGAGAGAGTCATGGGTAAATGCAACCCAAATAGCACAGTGACAAGTGAGCGTGCGAGCGAATGATAAGCAATAGCATTTCAGAACACGCTGTATGACAGCGTATGTCCATCAACCAAAGACAAGTATCGTGTGAAGAAGAAAGATTATTGATGGTCGCTTCTAAGCAAACCACATTCCAAAATCACAATCGTTAGGACAGAACCCACAACATAAGCTATACATATACATCGATTACCCGCCTACTCCTGAACAACAGGCTCCCTCTCAGCGGGACTTAATCCCTTTTGGGAGCCTATTGTTCCCAGTGACAACAGCACGCAACTAGGACCTAAAAACACCTGTAATCAATACTCCTACGTGACGTTATTATTTGTTTCTTCACTATACTACATTTGATTGCTTGATTTGTCTTGTTTTGTTGTTTGTTGTTTGGGATCAATAAAAAACGAATTGAATTGAATAAATATACACACACATGCATGTAGAAACAGTCAAGATATAGGCTATATTAATGTTATAAAGACTCGATGAACTTTATCCCACGAATGTTTATAGAAACACGTACTAAGAAACTCAACCATAAGTAGCCATACTGTTAACTGTTACTATTCACCTACAGAGTTTTGCCTGTTGTATTGTGGAAATAAACGAATATACATACATGTAATTGAATTATACCAAGGCTACTAGCTCGCATAATCACATCTGCAACAGTTTCAGAAACTTAAATCTGATCCTCCATGGTCTAATCATTACAAAATCCGTCATTCGGAGTAGTGGTCCATTTTTGTGTCTGCCGCATAGACCTCCGTAGACCACACGACACCCTATTATTTAACTGTTGACCGAAATCATTGTTTCTGACTGGTTTGTCTGTGTGGGACTTTGACTGGAACATAATTTCTCTATGCTTCCTATAGTTTCTGCTAATTAACCGCGGCCAATGGAGGCCCTTTGCCGGCGAAATAGGATACGTGGACCTTGGAAGATAAAAGGATCGCATTGGAACTGCGCACGGCAGTTGCGTCAAAGTTTAGAGGCGTTGGGAGGAAACAGAGAGAGGACTGAAGGTCTGTCGGTAGGTGTCGTCTGTGTCTTAACTATTTTCTATCGTCATTAAATGTGTTCTGTGATGATGTTTTACATACAAAACCAGGAGGTTAAGGGTTCAAATCCAGAGAGGAAGGATATTTCGGGAATTCTGATCAACTTGCGCATCCTAGTGAAAGTCAACTATGAAATAAGGACTCTAACCTTAAATCCTAGGTGCATGGAAAAATCAGACCGCAATGTCGGAACTATCCGCTCGCTCCCATAAGAAAATGAGGTCGCTAACACGTCATGCCCATGGCTTGCTCGTTGGGTAGTTAGACCTATCTATGGTATTCACTCCTATCTCTGGTATTTAGACCTATGCAGTGCTTTTTTTCTAGAAAAAAAGGTTCCGGAACTCAACAACTCAGGAACAATTATAGGGGCATATTGTATGCTAGTAAGCTTATTTCCATGATTTAGGGGGGTTTTCCGGGTTCAAACCCCCCGAAATAAGTGTCAGAATTTTTTTTACATACTTTTACATGTGAAATAGCAGAAAACCTGAATTTTTCCGACCATCTTCAATGGAAAACCTCCGAAATCTTAAAACCCTCAGATTATTTTTTATGGCTACGCCCGTGCATATTTCTATTTGATATAGGCCTATATCAATATCAATAAACACTGAAAGCAATAAAATAAAATTAAAGTATCTAAGTAATTTTAAATAATTGTTATTAAAAATTTAAATAAGTAAATTATTTTTAATAGCTACAAAAAAGGTACCGGAACGCCATTCCGGACCGTTCCGGCTGAAAAAAGCACTGGACCTAGACTTATGTAAGGTAACAACGACGGTCTACACATTGTTGCCTTTGCTTTTCGCTGCACTGTTTTGTCAGGCTTTGTTTCCATATAATTATTAGAATTTGTGAACTTCGTCTTCACTTTAAATAACCACTACTTACTGCAATGTTGATACGAAAATGTAAAGTCATGTAAGATCAAATCAAGTCAAATCGATCTTTATTATTTTAAAATTTCAAATCGAGTCCACGAGTACAGCATTTATGACAAGCAATTACTATAACGTTTGGTACAGATTAGCTGAATACTTAGAGAAGAGAAACTGGGAGATCCAGAAGGGACCAGAGTCCCGCTAGGCAGTGACATACATGCATATCTATATACATGTAGGATCAGTTAAACATGACAATTCCCAGGGCCGACAACCTAGAGCTACAATGTAAACGAAATATTATAGTGATACGAGGAGTCAGACACCATGATATATACTTCTAATCTGCAAGATAGAAAAACTGAGTTCGACAACAGTCGCATGTTATTCTTAATGTAAGCGAGCATTTATTAGCATTTTCAACAGTGCAGAAACGTAGTCCTGAAGTATACAAATATTTGCGCTTAAGCATAAACTCAACAGCTGCGATTCTACAATAGTACAGACTTATATTTTTTCGGGTTAAGCTTTGGGTTAAGCTATGACTTAATAACGACGGTTAAACTTCGGATTAAGCTTATATGGCTTAATGTTGAATTGTCATTCGATGTGAATGTTTGAATCCCAGATCCCAAATATTAACCGCTGTTAATACTGTACTTTACAAAGGATCCAAATGACTTATAATGACTGACAATGGCTGAATAGTGATTAACAAATTACCCAAATGACTGATGACGACTGATTAGACTAATGACTGACAAAGGGACCAAATAACATCAGGTCGTAGTTGATTTCGCCGATTTAGTTATGCAGACGGTTAACGAATAACGTGATTGTTGAACTTTTAGTGATCTGACATTTTGTGTATTGACCTTACTGTGGATCGATTTTTGTGCTCCATCTATTGATGCCTTGTGCATTAAACCGCCATAGAAGTTGATATGCAATAATGATGATGATGATGATGATGATGATGATGATGATGATGATGATGATGATGATGATGATGATGATGATGATGACGACGACGACGATGATGATGATGATGATAATAATAATAATAATAACAATAACAATAATGATAATTATGATAATAAAGACAAAAATAATTAAATTTCTTGCAGGTGAAATTGTTTCAAATTTCGAAGAAACGTAGAGTTGAGAATGACGTTCGAGTCTTTCGGACGAAAGAAACTTCGCATCAAAAACAAATACGTTCGAGAATTTCTCGCCGAATTTCTCGGAATATTTATCCTCATAGTGAGAATATTCATATTTTTCTAAATATTTTAATTATAGCGAAATTGTCAGCCGTATGCTCAATAATGAATATTAGTATAATTATTTTATAGACAATGAAGTGATCATCTCTATAGCGCTGTGTCTCATGCATACAGCATCAAACGATGGCGCGATAAAATCGTATCGAAGACAAGGTCATTTTCTAGACAGTCAAGAGACAAACCTGTAACACTCTTTAGGTAGGCTACAACTCCCATGACCCTGACGCGACCTGCTGAAATTGTATAGTTGGCGCCACCATTGATCTGTTGCTACTATTCTTCTTCTTTAAGTTCTCTGCCCTTCGGCAGGTTCCAACTTCCAATGACGCCACTCTTCTCTGTGCTGTGATTTTCCTTTAATTCGCTGTATAGTCGGCCATCCACCCCAGCATCATCTGCGTGGGTCTTCCCCTCCAGGCTTTTCCCTCCATTTTCCCTTCTATGATTTAAGATTTCAATTGCAATAACCTGTAAATGTGCCCCACCCAGTTCTTTTGTCTTTCTCTTATTGTTGTTATTAGCGATCGTTTTTCATCAACCATTTGTATTACCTCGTCATTCGTTATATGCTACTATTAGTCTATATATAATCTTACTGCGTACTTGTCAGTTTGAATTAATAAACGAATATTATTATGACGCAAACGGATAATAAGTTTTGATTAAGCTTATGATTTTATACTTCAAGCCAAATCGATTGATGCCATCGGCATTATGATAACAGCGCTATACAAATTAGGCCTATACTAGATTAGATTAGAGGATTTTTTTTCAATTCAATTCTTTTATTGAAGCCATTAAAGTGAAACAAAGGTAACATGATTATTTTCCATTTAGCATCACAACACAGTAGCAGCAAGATTATTTTTCATCACTAGCCACAAAAGGGAACCCCGAAAGGACAATAGTCCCGCTATAGCTAGGGTCACCTAAGTTATTACTATTATTGCATTAGCGCCTACATGATAACAACAGGAAGGACTTAGAGTCAATATTCAGTTTCGAACCAAAAAAGCTAGATTAGAATACGGTACCACAGGAGGATTTAAAAAAAGCAGAGAGAAGTCATGGGTCAAAATTGTTAGGCTACTATAGGCGAGAAATGTTTGCTAATTTTTTACTGAACCTCTTGAGGACGCCTAACCAATTCCAAGTCGCGAGAAACAGTGAACCGTCTTAATCTGCTTCGTTGCTGTTTAACGACACTGTGTCATAACAAAGATGATTAGATGATTAGCGTCCCCTCCTTTCTCCAGGCTTGAGACTGGCACTGCCAGAGTACGAGCAGTGGCGGAGTTTTAATCATGAACTTACCAACCCTTGTTTAGTTTTTAAGACATCTGATACCTGTCTTCGTGACTTCCAATTTTATGACAATCTTCTGGCAGTCATTTGCAGAAACTGTTGACGATCTTCTGCTGTGATCACGACACACAGTCTCTTCACCTTTTTCTTTCTTCCTTCTTTTCTCCGAATTTCAGGACTTCAAAGAATTTTTATTACTTCGAAGTTATGATGCCACATATTTTACCAACTTTTATAGCATCCAGAATTATTCTTATTGACCTTTGTACATTGTATACATGGATATGTTTGTATAGTATACATATAATTATATGTAGCCTATATATCTTTCAACTCAGACTGCTTAGACTGCTGTATTATCGCATCGTCAGTACTAGAAAGGTTTAAATCAGCCTGGACTTTCATCTGTAGCCTAATTCGACAAGTCCTGGATAGTTATAGTGGACCTTACGGGGCGATATAGCTATCTATCGACGCAGTAGGGTAAGATCTTGAATATGGCCCACAAGGATGAGGTGGGTGATTTACCAATGGGAGACAACATGGACCAATGATTTAACACTGCGCGCATCCATTATAAGATCCTCTTTCTAGTCTCAAAGGCGCAGCTGAGCAGTGCCCCAAAGTATCTTTCTGACTATATGCGAAAGCCGTTATCTGCGACCTCATCTTGTTCCTTGCGCTCTGCTTATTGGCTTGATCTTTTTGTTCCTAGGACTAGGGCTGCCTTGGCTCAACGCCGGGCATTTGCTGTGGTTGGTCCCTCTACTTGGAATGACCTTCCCCTCATTAAGGGCTAAACTAATGACTAGTTTTCCTCTTTGGTCTCTCGTTCTTTAAAGACGTTTCTTTTCCCCCGGGGTTTTCGTGCTGAGAGCGCTTCTGAATAGTTATTCTGAGAGAGGCGCTATATAAATCTTTAGATACAAATACAATACAATACAATACAATGATGAGACCGCGTCCCAACGCCCCATACAAATCGCACCGTGATCGAACCCCCCCCCATGTATCTCTCGCAGACGTCGGTGTTGATCTCCAAAACACTCCGTACGTGACTACACGAAGAGTTGTTAAGACTGAAGAAGAATGACCCACAACCCCTAGCAGTGGGGTAACTTTTCATGGTTTACTGTTAACCGGCTAGCAGCTGCGGGGAAACTGGGTTCAAATTCCAAGAGAAGAGGTCCTCTTATAGTCTGATAAAGTACGAAAGAGAGACTAGTTTATAAATCCTTCTGAAACGATAAGTGACGAGTAGCAAACGTATAGTTTTATATGAGCTTTAATTAATTAAAAATTAGGGAGTCATGCTTAACACTTTATAAAGAGCTGCATTTGTTCCCAATCACTTTTAGTACCGTCTCGTCGTTATAGTGTTGAAGGACGTTTAATCGACATTAGGCCTAAGCTTCCTGTAATCAAAACCATGTTGTCCTATTTCTGATTGATTGATTGATTGATTGATCAAGAGTTCAAGACTCATAATCTATTGGAGAATCCGGGTTGAAATCCCATAAACGACGGAAAACAGGAGAAGGTTACGGTGGCTGTTTCAGGATTTTAGGATAATTATGGTTACGACACAGTTATGATTACAATCAACAGTTGTATTGTATTGTGCCTGTAAGTCAGCCCAGCACCAATGCTGAAAATTAATATAGACCTGGTCAGGCGTCTCTGTGCGGCAACATTCGATGCAAAATACTGAAACTTGATCTCCCGATTAACCAGATATGTTGCAACAGAAACCCATGTAACGCAATCGCGTGTTCTTTTCTCGTTACGATGAACTTTGTTACTCATGAATATGCAACGAGATCGTCGTGGAAGGGAGGGACATATTACACGGAATGGAATCCGTTCGTTTCTCAATTGGACACGCAGATATGACACAAATCACCCACGACAACCATAGATGCATTTTTGACTGGATCGACGAATATTAATTTCAATTGAAAGTAGAACACGTTTTTCGACTACAATTTCGTCGTTTGAATACTATGCGGTTCTTTAGTAACCCTATCTGCGCGGCGTAGTAATTCGTAACGGGACTTGTTCATAGGACCGTGTCATATTAGCCTAGACCTGTTTTGAGGGAGCTAAAGTCTACAGTAGTTGACTTGTCTACTGAAAATACGTGTATATATAGTTAGGCCCCCTAGTAATACATTATGACTGTTAATGCTGGTATGTAGGATACATACATATAACCTCCGCATCCAGAAGTTAGTTGCAAACAGTGAAAAGATGCTGGTTGATTAATTTATGAAAGTTACGGTGCGATTACTTAACACTTTGACATATACATGTCAGTTTATACACATACATACACATACACACATACACGGACACATACATACATACATGCTTGCATGCATACATACATACATACATACATACATACATACATACATACATACATACATACATACATACATACATACATACATACATACATTCATGCAAACATGCATGCATGCATACATACATACACACGTACACACACGTACACACACATACATACTATACATGCTTACATACATTCTCACATACATAATATTATATGCATGCATGAACATTACACACACACGAACTCATACATGCACATGTATCTTCATACACCTCACGTGTGCATTGTCTGTATGTGCAATTGTGCATCATTATCATCTGAATACTGTGGTTGTTGTAGGTGTTTGGCTGTGGTGTGAATGCACAGGTCACCCTAAGTCGAGGGAAGGCAGGAGATTCTATGACCGTCTCCTGGGGATGGGGTCTCGGCGTAGCAATGGGCGTCTGGATCTCAGGCGGAGTCAGCGGTCTGTATAAACCACCACCACCACCACCACCGCCACCACCACCACCACCACCACCACCACCACCACCACCACCACCACCACCACCACCACCACCACCACCACCACCACCACCACCACCACCACCACCACCCACCATCATCATTAATATTAATATCATTATCATCAGCAGCATAATCATAATCCTCATCATCATCATCATCATCATCATCATCGTCATCAAATACCAACATCAACATTATCATCATCATCATCACCATCATCATACGACGATTAATAAGAATAACATTACAATTGGCGCTAGATAAATCCTCGATTAAGCCCATTACTACAATTGCAATTGCATCAGCATCAGTACCATAACTCTCCTCTTCTTCCCCTCCTCCTCCTTCTCATCATCGTCGTCGTCATCGTCATTTTCTTCATCACATTATGAAGAAAGACAGATGAATAGATCTTCATCATTGATCATCACACAGGTGGCCACATTAATCCAGCGGTGTCCTTGGCGATGATGCTCGTTGGGAAACTGAAGGTGCGTCAACTGCCAGTCTATTGGTTGGCTCAGTATCTCGGAGCATTCGTAGCATCAGCAACCGTATACGCCATCTATAGTGGTAGGCATCTCTTCATTTGGCATCCATGTATCTATGTATATGCAGGTGTTAGTTCGTAAGGATGTATGCTGAATGCATGCATGTATGTATACATGTATGCATGTATGTATGTATGTATTATTATTATTAAATAAATTTGTAACGCGCGCAAGGTCACACCGACATGTGAATGTATGTATGTATGTATGTATGTATGTATGCATGCATTTATATAGGTATTCAACTGTATATATGCCTGCACTTGTGTTTGTATGCATGCATGCATGTATACGTGTGTATATATATGTATGCATGTGTGCGTATGATTCTATGTTTATATTCGAATATACCCAAAGAATTATATATATCATATGTAAAACTTCACGAGGAGGGCTTCATCATATCGTCCAGTCAAAAGCAAGGACTAACACAAGAGAATTTAGCATTAGAGCTACCGGACCATTACTCTGGAACTCCTATTCCATTGCGGGAAATTCGATTATCAAAGACTCGACATGAATTCAAAAAAAGGCTACGTAGTTTTCTCGTACAGGAATAATAATTGCAATTATGAAAAACTATATTATGTATTAAATATGTGTACAATTCAACAGACGCCTGTTTGCACGACGCACTGATCCTCGAGCTATTTAGTTAAGCTATATTAGATAAGTTTAGTTAAGCTATCTAATTTACTCCCTTGTTTCCTTCTGTCTATGCCATCTACTGAACCTATATATTGGAGATTATTCTAAGAGCTTTGTCTGAAGAAGGATAAGTCTTTTTTAGTCTAATTACATAATTGGAAGCCCAGACCATGTTGCAATATGATAAGTATTAGATGAACGAGTGAGTAGTAAAGGTTAGTCGATCGCAAGCGGGTAGGTAGTATATAAGCAATACGTGATAAGATACCGTTCTTTTTACAATTACGTTGTTACTGATTGAGATACATGTAATCTTTCCAGTTGTTGATTTGATTCCCATTAAGGCTGCCGTTTACTGTCTGTTGTTCATTTCGATAGATGTGTTCGTTACGTTATATCTCCGGAATGCCCTGAACAATGCTGCTTGTTTAAGTTGCGTCTGTGTCACTCTTACATGAGCACGAATGACTGCATGCTTCCGATTGTCAGTAAGGCCGCCGTTTTCTGCCTTTTGTTTAATTGCGATGGATTGATTGACAAATGGAAACGACTCGATTATTCTAGAATGTTCGGAGTCGATTATCGTCATGTGGCGCTGTATAAATTTCAGATGCTCTGAAGGCATTCGATGACGGAGTTCGGCAGGTCACTGGTGTAAATGCAACTGCAGGGATTTGGGCGACATACCCCAACGAATATCTGTCCACTATGGGCGGATTCACCGATCAGGTGAGAGATTTTCATGTACACCTTATGGCAGGTATAGCTGAGAATTAACTGTTGAGAATTTCACCTGGTTTGAAGAGACAGGCGTAAATTACAGAAGCGATTGTTGTTATTATTATTACTATTTTATTGTTATTGTTATTATCGCTATTATTATTATTATTATTATTATTATTATTATCATCATCATCATCATCATCATCATCATCATCATCATCATCATCATCATCATCATCATCATCATCAGCACTATTATTATTGTTATTATTGCTGCTGCTGCTATTGTTGTTGTACCTCTTCCTGCACCTCCAGTCCTCCACCTCCACCTCCATGTCTATCTCCAAACTCTTTCTGGTGTAATCACCAACGCTCTCCTCTTTAGGACTCATGGTGAGTGATTATTATTGATGAGTTAACAGTTGTTTGGGACGATGTTCCTGCTGCTGGGGATCTTTGCTGCTACGGATGGGAAGAACATGAGTCCTCCGAAGGGAATGGTTCCGTTCGTCGTCGGTCTCCTCGTCTTCATCATCGCTGTCTCTTTCGGATGGAACTGCGGATTCGCCATCAATCCAGCCAGGGATCTCTCGCCACGACTCTTCACCGCCGTTGCAGGATGGGGAACTAAGACGTTCAGGTACAGCAGCAGCAGCGTATTGTTTGTCATTGTTGACAGTTGCTGATGACGATGGTGATATTGTTAATGTATGTATGTATGCATGTATCTCTAGGCAACAGGCGTATCTCCAACGGGAGACCATTCCAGATAGAAGGACCTACAACTGAGAAAGCACGACGCTGACAGGTTGAGGCTCTAGCACGAGGGACCAAAAACCCCACGCTGGAGGCAGAGTCTCTCTCGCCTTCATCAGATACAGGACAAGAGAGGTCACGTAGACAGGCGGGAGCATAGACAAGGAGGCAACGTCAAACCAGCGCAGCGATTCTGTACTCGACGCGCTGCGAGACACGGAATCAGTGTATACGGTACCATGCATATATAAGCCAAAACAGAGGCAAACTTATGGATTCGCCCAAATTGCCGGGCTGCAGAGGGAAGAACCCGGTATAGTCGGGCTATCAAGGCAAAAGGCAGACCAACCAGTATAGAGCAACAGAAATCCAAGCTGCTGGTGACAAAGCCTGGACAAGGGTAGCAGCAGCATCCTGGGATAGGGAGCGAGAAATAACCCGTAAGCTGACGAAGTTGGTAGTAACAGCCACGAGTGAGCTGATTGATGTGCATGGAGAAACAAAGTTCGTTATCCAGTGTAACACCATAACCCTGGACAGAATCATAAAAGGTAACGTGGGGAAAGGCTTCAGCCACCGCACAACGATCCACACCAGTCGCCTACGTCTGTATGTATGTATGCATGCAAGTATGTATGTCTGCATCAAACCATCCACGTAGTGAGTGGAATGTATTAATTGACGCTACATAAGTATGTGATTAATAACAATTAATATACATTCTAAATTTTATGCAATAGGCCGTACATAATAAACGGTTCGAATGGTTTGTTCCGCCCTAACCTCGTATACCTGTTGCACCTGTCGAACATTGTAGCCATGGTAACTACTGGTT
Organism: Aporrectodea caliginosa; assembly: GCA_020284085.1. Classification (NCBI taxonomy): domain Eukaryota; kingdom Metazoa; phylum Annelida; class Clitellata; order Crassiclitellata; family Lumbricidae; genus Aporrectodea; species Aporrectodea caliginosa. The sequence continues at coordinate 1,045,608 of JACEVL010000007.1, forward strand.
CTGGGTGCCGATAGTGGCTACGCACGTTGGCGCAATATGTGGCGCCCTCGTTTACTTGATCTTCGTCGGATTTCACTTCGAGGAGGAAAACAGCTACGACGTCGACAGGAAGCCAGTCGCCCTTCGAGGTACGAGACCTCTCTTGTCACTCTCCATTCTTATGATTGTTCACAAATTGTTGTTTAACGACCCTGTGTCTTAAAAGAGATGATTAGCGTCACACTCCTCCTTTCTCCAGGCTCGAGACTGGCACTACTACAACTAACTCCGGGCTTGAATTTAAGAACTTTTCGCCTTTTCTAATTTTGATCGATGTTCTGATTCTAAATTGGCGCTGTATAAATATTCTGTAACAAAAACATACTGAACAATACAGTATTATAAAACACAGTACAACATAAAAAAAACAATACAATGGGTTAAATTAAAATATACGCAATACATTGCAAAGTATTATAATACAATACAATACAACGCAACACAATACAATACAACACAGTATAACAATAAGCTTACAAGCAATAAAGGGGAAAACAATGAAAATGTAAGCAACACAATGCAATTGCAATTGTAACATTCACAAGGCGCCACTCTTCAATTCAAGTGCAGCACATTAAAACACTATAGAATACATTGCTATACAGTCCAGAAGAACAGTTGGGCTACTGTAAAACAATGCGATATCTCACTGTAATGTCTTAACTGACCTAGCTGTCGTAATCGCAATTGTAATCGTAATCGTAAGCTCCAAACTTCTAAAGCCTCAGTGGAGAGCCAATCGCAGGGCACAAGTTTATTCACGAGCGCTGAACTTTTTCATTGACCTCTCAGACTGTTACTGTTGATATGTTGCAGAGGTTCGTCCTCATCATAATTCAGAGTTCAACGCTGATACAAAGGCCGACGATTCGGCACATTTCTGAGCCGAATCAGAATCGTCGAAATTGAGAAGGAACTTGTCTTTCCTCTCTTTCCGGTCCGTTGTACTTCCAGCTGTCAATTCTCATTTTTCCACCTTAGGTCATTTCTCGGAATCTGAACTTATTTTCTGGATATGTTTTATTTGTTCATTTCATTCGCTGTCTTTGTGTTGAACGAGTTTGTTGAAACGGTTGCAAACGACAGTGGAACAATTTAGAGTTTAAATTACGTAGAGAACAAAGTTTGCCTGTCAGCTGGTTCCGCGACTTCGCTTTTGTGGGCGCTGTAGAAGTTCCGAGTTTACGATTCTGTACAAATATTATATTTAAATGTGTAATTATTAGCAACTTCGATAGAGATGTTTTGTCGCATTAGGGCGATAAGGCATCAACCGATGGCACATAAAAACCAAACCGCTGTCAGATCAATGTTCAGAAAGTCAGTCCATTAAGACTATGAAGCAGATTAAGGTGGATAAGATGTAACAAATGCATGAATGAATGAATGAAGACCAGTTGTCAAACAATGTAAATTGCAAGGAAATATTATGTCTCTGTTATTGAATTACTGTTACCGTCTCGGTGCCTCAGTCAACCTTTGGATCACGCATCTGAGAAGTATTTTTGGTGGAGGCGTGGAATTAATGTGCAGCTAGTTTGGCCATCATCTTTCGGTTGATTGATTAATTGATTGATAGTTGGCTGGCTGATTGATCGATTGGTTGATATAGAAGCCTTTAACTGATCACCACATGCAGGTTTACATTTCATTCCGTGCAAAATATTAATACCCAAAGGTGAAACTTAATGGAAAACAAATCTTCTAACAAGATCACCTAATCATTTTTAAACAGATTTTAAGATGACATTTTTAATAATTAAAAGCTACATCAGTTTTCATGAGCTGTACAAGCGCAATGTTCTGCATGTTGCATAAAATCCGCTTTTCGATGGAATCGTTTTGCGAAGTCTAAATATATCTTAAGTTTAGTCGATTTTCACTGAACTCATTGTTCAATTTGTTTTTTTCTTTAACAAAGCGAAGAATCGCTGAATATTAATTGTTTGGGACGTACTTGTTCGCAGTGAATGCACTTATAACCTCATCAAGTCAATTATGCCTGTAGAAACTGCTTACTCGTCAATATTATTTGCCAATTTGTGTTCTTAAGCCGATGATGTTTCTTTTAGTAACTTGATGTTGGTGACAGTTTTAAACTGGCGCAGCAAAAATCTTTACAGTCAAATTTCCATTATTCTTGAACTGTAATGTAATGCTCTGAATGTAATGTATTGTTAAGTATTAAGTTGTATGCTATTATGTCTTTAGTAACATTGTATAGAAAACTTTGTTTGGCATTTGCGGCATAGAAATGAGCTTGAACATTATGTACATTTCGGTATTGGAGTAAACATTTATTCTGCCATGTGAGATATAATTTTTTTATCAAGAAAGGGAGCGACAAATTAGCTCTTTAATCAGAATACGAATAAATACTTGAAGTCATCGAATTTTTTTTCTATTTCATCGTTAGGTTGACTAGTCGTAAAAACGTTACGTTAAAGCGCTTCTGGAAAATATAGGCTACAATGCAATTATAACTGCATTTGATCTTGCCCTCCTCTTACCTTCCAAAGTTCAGAAGTGCAATCATGACCATGCGACAGAACATTGGTGGGCTGAGCAACTGTGAGCGAAGGACTTACTCATTACTCAAGGTCCTTGCACAGTGATCGCCCGTTCGATCGGAGGCTTGAACTAATCTAAAGTCTAATGGTCAAAGCCGATGTTCACCTGGAAAAGCTTCAAAGCCTGAAGTCAACATCCTAAATGCTATATTTGTCTAGAACTCCTTGCAACATCACTTTAAATTAAATTAAACTAAACATATAAATTTAAATTACTAAACCTAATTACATGTAAAGGAGCAACCTTCTGACTGCTCCTATATTGATTGTTTAAACGAAAATACATGTACAATACTTGGCGTATGCTAGATTGTTTGCTAGACTAAGCGGAATGCAAGCACGATGACGTAATGTTCACGTAAAACAATGCTCACGATGGCGTCATGGTTATTGTAAATGCCTTCACAATGACGTCAGCCTATTTATTCTTTTGGCTGTTCACCATGGCGTCATAGGAAGCCTAAATGACGACACAATTACGTCCGACCAACTTTTTCTTTTGACTTCTCATGATCACTTCAAGCTAAGACTAAATGACGTCACAATAACGTCAGCCAATTTATTTCGTTTGTTTCTTAATTGACGTCAAGATGGCGTCATGTTATTTGTTTTTCGTTTCATGATGACTTGCCGCTATCCTTAAACGAAGCCAAAATAAGATCGCCCTATTTTATTTCTTCTGGCTCTCCACGATGACATCATGCAAAGCTTAAATGACGCCAGAATGACGTCACCCTAATTGCTTTTTCGTTTGTCATCGGAAGCGTTGAGTTGTGATCCGGCGGAAGATGCCTGGACGAGGAATCTTCGAGGAGACATCCAGCAGCGTAGGGCCAGAAGGTGTGGTACGACGAGAAGAAGGACGTTGACCAGCCAGAAGACGATCCACGCTGACTCGTGACCAGGGACCTGGAAATCCGGCCAAGTACGGGGGTGCAGTGAGCCGAGAATATGAGGAATCTGGGCCTGCATCATAAGACATATAATTTATATACTTATATACGTATTCCGTACGTAGGGGCTTCATACGCACGCATGCCTGAACGTACTTGTGCCGCTACGTACGTACGTATGTATGTATGTATGTATGTATGTATGTATGTATGTATGTGTGTGTGTGTGTGTGTGTGTGTGTATGTATGTATGTATGTATGTATGTATGTATGTATGTATGTATGTATGTATGTATGTATGTATGTATGTATGTATGTATGTATGTATGTATGTATGTATGTATGTATGTATGTATGTATGTATGTATGTATGTATGTATGTATGTATGTTTGTATGTATATGTATGTATGTATGCTACTAGCGCCAATGTAAATGATGTTCAAGCCATTAAGAACAAGTGTTCAAATACAATACAATACAATACAATACAAAAAAGTTAATAAAGGAATTGTGCTCGGATTACTCGAAGAGTCACCAATTGCGAGCTCCCGAAGACACGAAGGACCCAACCGATGGATTCCCATACAGAATTGTTCAGAATGTTTGAGTTTTCTGTTCGGACGTTTAATTGTCTGCCTGTTTGTTTGTCTATCTGTCTGTTTGTCTATCTGTCTGTTTGTCTATCTATGTGTCTGTCTCTCTGTCTGTCTGTGTATCTGTCTGTGTATCTGTCTGCCTGTCTATCTGTCTGCTAATATGTCTTTCCGTTCATCTGCCTGTCTGTCTGTCTAAGGCACATAATTATGCCAATAAACACTTGAATGATTGTGAATGAACGAATACCAGAGGGTTAAAGGTTAACGGGGCACTGACCTGGGCAGAGGCACCAGCGATAAGGATTGACCAGTCAGGCAGCCAGGCGCAACCTCTGTGTAGCAGAGCGTAGAGGGCAGCGATGTAGAACGGAACGAAATAAAACAAGTAGACCAGCATCTGAAGATGGAAACGAAAGCATCACAGTATTAGAACATTTAGAACAATCGATTCTAATCTTGGTCAATCTAATCTAATCCAATCTAATCTAATCTAATCTAATCTAATCTAATCTAATCTAATCTAATCTAATCCAATCCAATCCAATCTAATCCAATCTAATCTAATCCAATCCAATCTAATCCAATCTAATCTAATCCAATCTAATCTATGGTCTAATCTCAATCCAATCTAATCTAATCCAATCTAATCTAATCAATCCAATAATCCAATCTAATCTAATCTAATCTCCAATCTGAATCTGAATCTAATCTAATCTAATCTAATCCAATCTAATCTAATCTAATCTAATCTAATCTAATCTAATCTAATCTAATCTAATCTAATCTAATCTGATCCAATCTTATCTAATCTAATCTAGTCTAATCCAATGTAAATCTAATCCAACGTAATCTAATCTAATCTAATCTAATCTGATCTGATCTAATCCAATCTAATCTAATCAATCTGATAAATCAATCTAATCTAATCTAATCTGATCTGGAAAGTCAGTCTAGTCTAATCTAGAAGTTCAGTCTAATCTGTGTCCAGTCTGAATCTAATCTCAATCTAGTCTAATCTAATCTAATCCAATCTAATCTAATCCAATCTAATCTGAATCTAATCAGGCAATCTAATCTAATCTAATCTGATCTCAATCTAATCCAATCTAATCTAATCTAATCCAATCTAATCTAATCCAATCTAATCTAATCTAATCTAATCTAATCCAATCTAATCTAATCTAATGCAGAGTATGTAATCCAATCGTGTATGTAGTTGTGTAATAAAATGTAGACCAATGTAATCAAACTTAATCCAATGTTATCAAAACGAAATCAAATGTAATCAACTGTAATCCAATAAAATCTAATCTAATCAATGATCACGGCGCTATATAATCCTTCGATTAGATTTGTACCTGTATTTTTGGAAAGACGACCGGGTCCTTGAGGTACGGTTCGTAGAAGTTCAGGTAGCTAGTCGCAATTTCGTGTCGACAGCCAAGAACCGCCTGAAAAATACTCAGATAAACAGACACGTACTTTAATACACAGATGCCTACCTCAATTGGTAGTATAAGACGTACCTTAGTATGAATAACATACCTACAGAAATACCCGGGTACATACCTACTAGAGTTTCAGCCATGCTAGTTTTAGTAATCCAGGCTTGGGACTTGCACCAATCGCAGAGTAAGGGTGGCTTCGGAATTCTGGTTATAGCATTGCATTATTTTGGTACTATAGCATAACACAATTGAATGGTAACGTCTAACCGCAGAGAAATTGACGGCGATTATGTTACCCATATATGCATCAGCGACATTGAAAGGTTTTAGGATGGTGCTATATAAATTGAGAAAGGATGGCAGAGAGAACTCACGAATCCTCTGAGAAGGCAAATGGCAAGAGATGTAACCAACGACAGACTCAGCCACAGATCCACTGGACGATGCCATATCGACGAATAGTCACTGACAACCACCGACTACATACAATCAATGATTCATCAACGATTCATTTCAAAATGATTATAATCGTCGATTACAATCAGCATCGTATCTAATCTTCTCTAGTCCGGCCAAATCTAATGTAATTTAATCTGACCTATAGTCCAGTCCAATCCGATATAATCCAATCTAATATGATCCAATCAATGATCTATGATCTAATCAAATCTTTGATCATATAATCATATAATCCATGATCTAATCTAGTCTAATTTAGTTTAATTTAATTTAATCTAATGTAAATCGATCTAATCTAGGAACTTTTCACTTAGTTTCGTTGTAGAAAACTCAATGCATCATCAAACGACAGTGTAGTTAAATTTGCCTTTGTTGTTGTTTTGACTGACCTGGTTGCTTACAGGTGACTGTGTTTCTGTATTATTTGGCTTCTTCTTTGTCTCGCCCTGTCCCTCCCTGAGAAATCGTGCGGCTGATATGAAGGGTATGAAGATATAAGGTACGTTGAGCAGAAACGACCACCGTACTCCATACTGACCTGCATTACATGAAGTTAAATTCGCGTTGAAATGGTAAGTATGACTATCAAATTTTGTTTATCTCATTCTAGTTTTCTTTGCTATTGCTACTTTGAGGAAACTAGAAATGATGACACTAGACATTCAAACATATCCAAACATCCAGGCATCCAAACAAATCTGCTAGGCAAAGTCGTCCAGCGAAGACTCCGATGATTTGGAAATATAGAGAGAATGCCAGCTGATCGAATTCCACACAATGCACTACATTCATTCATTCAAAAATGTATATAGCGCTCCTTCAAGGTAACTACTCAAAAGCGCTCCCAACTCCAGCCAGGGCAAAAAGAGAAGTTTTCAAATGGACATAAAATGTACCAGTACATGATCTAGGGTACAGGCGTAGCTCCCGAGGGAGGCTATTCCAAACCCTAGGGCCTATCACAGAGAATGCGCGGTTCTGCACAGCTGCGGTGAGGGCAAACGGGACCACCAGAATCCTACTGTCAGCAGAGCGAAGGGCGCGACAACCCCGGGTCCCGATACCGGCTGACAGAGGTCTATTATAAGGTGGGCTGGTGCAAGGCTAAGTTTGCATCGCCAATCTACATGCTAGATTGAGGAAAGAGAAACCTATAGCCAGACCACGACTGCGCTGGGTAGACAATATAAATTAAGACTTGGACCAACACAAAGGGAAGCAATGGACTTGACAAATGACCGAGGACAATGGAGATCATTAATTGGTCGCATACCCATTGCCGCAAAATGGCCGGCGTCAGAAACTGTTGTTGATAATGATGATGATGATGATGATGATGACGACGACGACGACGACGACGACGACGACGACGACGACTACAGTGCTACCAATCGGTATGTTTAATACCAATAACTTTAGATACGTGCGTGCTCCGGCTGTACGCGTGTGCGTATGGGTGTACGTTGGAGCTATCTGACAAATACTATTGGATCAAATAGGCTGTTAAGAAAAGCCGGAATAATTTTGAAAAAATCTGAATATCGGAAATTTTTGGACAATTGCTTTTTGTAATTGTAATTGTAATTTGAAATATGACATTTATAGAGCACCACTTCAAGAAAAAAAGGGCTAACGGGAAACATCAAGAGTATTCCCAAGATGCAAGATGGCACATCGTGTTAAACTATGGCGCAGAGGTTGTGCATATAATTGGATGTAGTAATTATGCCGATAAAATTATTAATGGGTTACTTGCAAAACTAAAATTTGCACGAACATTTTGTCAGAGTTGTGGTTCATACCACAAGTGGGCCTCCTAAATTGCGCTGGGGAAAATTCCTAACCCCGTATGAGGCGTAAAGGAATCACAGATCGATTAGCAGATCGAACAGATAACGAGTGATCGATGAGCACTTACCTAAAATGGCTCCAGGTACCAATATGAGCATGCTATGTCCTATCGACCCAGCCCAGTAAAGTCCCACACGTCGATAATTCCATCTGGATACGAAAGAAAACAACAACGTTGGAAATTCATCAAATATCTTTTCATTTTGTATTCTATACAGACCTCGTTTGTTCAATAATTAATTAATTAATTAATAATAATAAATTAACTAATTTATTTATTCATTCTTTCGTTAGTTCGTTCCTTCTTTGATGCGCCGATTGTCGCATATTGATGTATTCAGACAATGAGCTCATTCTGTTCAGTGGGCTGTAAATGATTGGAAGAGGCTGGAATGATGGATGATGGATATGTTTGTGCCTGGAGATTCATGTCATACGGATAGATAAGAAAGGAATTAAAGGATTGGTATAGAAGAACAAGAAGATGGAGTTACAAGCAGCGGACAAGAGAGAGAAAGAGAGACAAACAGACCAGACAGACAGACACAGAGAGACAGACAGACAGAGACAGAAAAACAGTAAAACAAAGAAAATCGTTTAAGAGAGTTTCTTTTATGTGAATGAACATGTACAGTATTAGAAAGTAGTGCAGGCCCTAAATAATCACGGTTAAACGGTTTAGGAGAGAATAAACCACTAGGCCTACATTGAAGTGAGCTCTGTCTTAACAGCGTCGTAACACCGCCCCTCTTTGCCTTTGTTTTCTACCTATCTGCCTGTCCATCCATCCATCCATCGATCCATCGATCCATCGATCCATCGATCCATCGATCCATCGATCCATCCATCGATCCATCGATCCATCGATCCATCGATCCATCCGTCCGTCCGTCCGTCCGTCCGTCCGTCCGTCCGTCCATCCGTCCATCCATCCATCCATCCATCCATCCTTCCATCTGTCTTTCTATCTATCTTTGTTCTTGTTTTCTTGTTATTATCTTTCTTTCCTTCGATACATCTCCTTCTGTTTCATTCATCCTCTCTTCCTGTCACCTTATTCCCCATACTCTCCGTGATCCCTATACATGTATGGCGATGTCCTCACTTGTACGTCATTGCCGTCAGCATGTACAGATACATGGCATAGTGCGCCATCCCATCCCAGTAGGAGATGAGAGCTCCGTACGGTGTTCCCAGATACGGTTCTCCATTCCGTAGATAGACGCTCATAAAGCCTTTGATAATTCCATCCGTCTCCAGTCCAATGATCAGGTCAACCACGGACGCAAACGTTCCCAGAGTAAACACTACAACAAGTAAGTATACCACCATTGTTTTATTGACGTATATATATGTAGGTAAATTGCTAGAAGATGTAAGTATATAACTCACCTACCTATATTGTAACTTTTACGTAAATAAAAAGTGAAATTTTGATAAGGGTATAGTAAGTAATTCATGAAACTGCAATGATATCTGCGTAATCGTAATGTAAACCTTTAGTAAATGCAAGTAAATTACGTTACTATAATGAGGTTACTAGGCACCAATGAATAAGCTGTCTCCCACAACTCAGCTATTTTGGACGCAGGAGAAATCCGGAGATTACGAATTGCGAGATTCACGTAACAATAATGCAAATAAACACAAATATTCATCGCGATGGTAATTCATTCGCATAATTGTACGTAATTTAGGTAAATAAACACATGTGAAATTGTACGCAATTTACGTAAATTTAAGGCACATGTGCTCTGTAAGACTGATCAATGATCATGAGCACAAGATTTCCAAGCGAAGATTACCGTATACGTAAATTACTTCTCATTGAATCTATTGGCTATAACTATAGGCCTACTTACCGTACAGAAGCCAATCATGGGTTCCTCCTCCTTCTCCATCCTTTCCATCGTTCGTTCCAGGTGCATTAGCCAGTGCCAGGTACACCAGGTAGCAGACGAGAGACAGGCAGATGACACCAGTCACGAACAGACCGAGTTCCCCGTGCAGTGACTGAGCCGCATTCGTGACATAAGTCATCGGGAAGGCGAGCAACGACACCAGAAATATCGCCAGGGCCGACGATATCATTGTCACTCGGGTTTTTTAAATTAACAGATTCTTAATTTCTGTACAGGAAAAAACTATTATTTTAAAACCCAGTTAAAATCCAAAGCAATTGAACGACGAATGTTTCTCTCTAAAATCCGTTCTCGAATGGCTCCGAATAAAATAGGACACAGTCTGAAACTGTATCATAAGCCGTGCCGTTTGACTGTTTTCCAGGAGGATTGTAGATCACTGGAACCGGCTTCCACTGGAAATCATATCAGCACCAAGCTTAAGCACTTTCCAACAGAAACTGGACTGTTGAATGGAACGATACAGGCACTATAAGGTTATGTAGCTTACCTAGCCTATGAACCCTAGCCGTAGCTGTAGCCTATGCCTATTCTCGCTCTCTTTCTTTTAAATCGCAGATTCCTAATTTATTTACAGGAAAAACCTATTTAAAGTTCAGTGAAAATCCAGATTGAACGACGAATGTTTGTTTATCTCTAAAACACGTTCTCGAATGGCACCAAGTTTGAGCACTTTCCAACAGAAACTGGACTGTTGAATGGAACGATACAGGCACTATAATGAACCTATAACATCAAGGTTCTAGTGTAATGATCATGTACAGCCGTAGCTGTAGCCTATGCTTTAATTAGCCATATCTTTTTACCGATGCGAATTTACGAGATAATTTAAGGTGGCGCGGGCTCTCGACTTATACTGCAGGTTTCAAAGAGGCTAACATCCGATGTAAGTCTACATCGCGTGGCCCAATCGTTGTAGGCCGAGGCCTAGTACATAGGCCTTGGTGATATAGATCCATAGGTAAGGTCGAATGAAGATCAAGCGTCTGGAGATAAGACGTATTTATAGGCCGAGTAGACATGCGCTAAACAGGGTCAAGTACTGTGTGGTGAGCAGTGCTTACGAGTTAGCATTGTGGCAGATATCAGAACAGGGACAAGGCACCTATGCACCAGTACATACACGCATAGAGAAGCATATTGATGGGCGGTATAATGAACCGTATGCATTACACGTCTTCAGGTACTAGAAAGGTCCTTACGAGGCGCTGATTAAAATTAATGGTCATTTAGCCAGCTAGCGAGAAAGAAAGATGGATGGATGGTTGGATGGATGGATGGATGGATGGATGGATGGATGGATGGATGGATGGATGGATGGATGGATGGATGGATGGATGGATGGATGGATGGATGGATGGATGGATGGATGGATGGATGGATGGATGGATGGATGGATGGATGGATGGATGGATGGATGGATGGATGGATGGATGGATGGATGGATGGATGGATGGATGGATGGATGGATGGATGGATGGATGGATGGATGGATGGATGGATCCACATGGATAGATCCGTCCATCGATGGATGGATGGATGGATAGATGGATACATACATACAGTGTATGTATGGATGGATGGATGGGTACAGGTGAGTACATACATACATACATGGATGGATGGATGGATACATGGATAGATGGATGGATACGATGGATGGATACATGGATACATAGATGGATACATACATACATACATACATACATACATACATGGATACATACATGGATACATAGGTACATGTATGTATACAAGGATGGATGGATAGATGGATGGGTAGGTACATACATACATGTATACATACATACATACATACATACATACATATGTATGGATGGATGGATGGATGGATGGATACATACATGGATGGATACATGGATGGATCGATGGATACATGGATACATACATGGATGGATGGATACATACATGGATACATACATGGATACATGGATGGATACATATGGATGGATACATGGATACATGGATGGATGGATGGATGGATGGATACATACATGGATGGATGGATGGATGGATGGATGGATATCCACAGTCATCGATACATACAAATATATACATACATATACATTCATACATACATACATACCTGCGTACATACACACATAGGCATGCACAGCATGCACACATACACGATGATGATGGTGGTGGTGGTGGTGGTAGTGGTGGTTGTGGTGGTGGTGGTGGTGGTGGTGGTGGTGGTGGTGGTGGTGGTGGTGGTGTGCACCTCTGGTGGTGTTGGTCCAAGCAGCCTGGTGGTGGTGGTGGTGCAAACCACTGGTATTAATGGTGGTAGTGGTGGTCATGGTCCTGGTCATCATCGTCGCTGTCGTCGACAACAACTACGACGACGTGGTGGTCATCATGGTCATCATCATCATTGTGGTCGTAGTCATGGTAGTGGTGGTGGTGGTGTTGGTTTCGATTGTTTGAAAGGCCAACCGACTATTCGGTGGTGTGGCCATATTGGTGGTGACTCGGAGCATGTACTAAGACGGCTTTGCCCAGCACATCGAGCAACTCAGTACAATCTGCGCACTCGTCCACATCCATTTGTCCTCCCAAATAAAGACGATAAAAACTTCATTCCACGCATGATGTTTAAAAACATTTATTAGAGTCCCATATCTAGACAATAAAGCCAAGCTTAGGCCCTATCTACCTGACCCAGCATGACTCTTTAAGCCTTAACACGTTTCACAGTAGCCAACAGTAACATCGTGACTGAACTCGTGTAACTAGCTGCGTTATGACAGCCAAGTAGACAATAAACGAAAATCGACCTATCGCCAACGTAACTTTTCTTTAGAAAATTCTACAGTGCATTGTTGCATATCAGTTGATTGCTTATCTGGATGTACATTCTAAATGAACTGATCCCTTCACAGCAACGGAAGTCTGGTTTCCGTAGGAATCATTCCTTCTGCTCCGACTTCTATCTGACTTCTATGACGCTCTGACCATGGTCAGATTACTCTCTTAGCTCTGCCTTCGACTCTGTAGACCATTCCATCCTTCTTCAGCCCCTCTCTACTTCCTTTGGGTTGGTTGACCAGTCATTAGAATGGCTTCGATACTTCCTATCTGAACGCACAAATTGTGTGGTTGTTGGCTTCTATAGGCCCCTCTTAGCCGACGCCCCTTTTGGTGTGCCAGGGTTCCGTCCTATTATCCTATGTCCCTTATTATATCTTCTCTATACGGCTGACCTCTGCCCTCTGCCGACGTCTCAGGGGCTCCTGCAACAATTAACTCTTTGCGGATGATGTCCAAGCTTACATCCATTCCCATCCATCAGACGCAGTCGCTACTGTGCGCCAGATGTGCCTAACTATAGATGTCCTTTCCTCTTGGATGGCCTCAAATAGGCTTCTTTCAAATCCTTCTAAGACTCGGTCTATTTGGCTGGGCGGCCGTCGGCAGCTAGATAGTATTGATTTGCTCCAGCTTGCTCGGTCTTTCCTGAGATAACTTTCTCCCTCACGGTCCGTGACCTTGGCGTCGCCCTTGACCAAGAACTTAGTCTTACTCAGCATATGAACTTGGTCTCTATAGAAGCTGTTATTATCAGCGTCGTCAGCTCCGAGTGGTTTCTCGCTTTCTTTCCCATGACGCACTAATGGTTCTTGTGCATGCTTTCGTTACTAGTCGAATTGACCACTGTTGTTCCTCGTTGTTCTCCACCTTTGGGCTCTGGGGCGAGTAGTACGGGTTCTGAGCTCGGCCGCTAGGCTAATTAATTGGACGAATTCCCAAATTCGGCCCTGTCTCTGCTATACACGCGCGATGTGTTGCGCTGGCTGCCTTTTGCCCAACGGATCTCATGTCGGATTTCTGTTTTGGATTCACGCTGCATACTTGGCTGTGCTCCATCTTATACCCGTGTGATCTCTGTCGCCCAGTATCCGACGTTGTAGCGCGTCGGGCCCCCCGCGACGATGGGGAACTCCTAGATCCATAGGCTCGCTTGGCTGCTAGGCAACATCGAGCTTTTTCGGTTGAAGGCCTTCCATCTGAAGTGACCTGACCTCCCGTCGGACCTGCGCTTGTTACCCCTGACCAATCATACTGGGTTTTATAAATCACTCAAGTCTTTTTTCTGCAGCCATGGCTGGGCTGGGAGCTCCTCTGACTCTGAATAGGTTTCTTGAAGGGGCGTTATATAAATCCCCAGAATGAATGAATGAATTAATGAAAAACTGAAATAAATATATATAGCAACATGTGATTATAAATAAGTAAACATTAATTATTATTAATAACACTCGGTTCAAACAAGAAGACAACGATTTAATTTAAGAAAAACTTATTGCAAGGCCTCAAACCTCAATATGAAGTTGTTTACTGCAAACTGTGTTGTAGTAAATAATAATAATCAGTAGCAATGAAAAGTCAGTCCTAAAAGACAGGTTTTGAAGCAACGGCAGAAAATATGCATCTTCAGTAAGCAACTCTACAATATTTGCCAACGAGCGATTCAACACGTAGGCCTATAGCCTATGAGCGAGCAGAGGCCGACTTGACAATCTGCAACCTCTAGGCCAAATGTTCCGCCCTTAAAATTCTCGGTTCAAAGTATTAACTTTAACTATTATAATTATCGTTGCAAATTATATCTACTTATTGTTCTTTCGTTCGCAGTTTTAACGGAAACTTAATGTTAAATTGTATTTTCTTAATTTATAAGTTAAGCCGTCTTGTCGAATGTTCTATATCTAGGTATAGGCCATCCATGGCTTCGCTGTTACTACAGTAACAAGTGGAACGAGTTGCTTAGTCGTTGGCTTCCTTTGTAAAGGTGAAGCCAAGGGCAATTAAGCCTGTCTCCATCGAATTAAAGACTGCCAGAAGAAAGAACAAGGTGTATACTACACAGACTGAACCAAAGGTCCACACTCTAACCATTACCTCTAACTCAGGGGAGGGCGACCAACGGCGGGGTGGCAGCTTCATAAATCGATAAACACAACATTATGTACATGCTAGAAGGTATACATATGAAAGGATGTCATATATGTAGGCAGGTATTCAAGAAGCATTATATATAATATATATAATTATATATACAGTATATATATATACTGTAATGAAGCCTGTTTAAAAAATTATATTATGGCTTCCATTGCTGTTTAAAGCGACGTTACCTTACTTTACAGTGTGGACGAAACAGTAATTAGAATAAACGCAATTGATGAATATATAGGCTTCCATTGCTGTGTATAACGCCAACATTTGTATTATCCAGAGCTTAACGATACCCCGTGGTTAATCAGGGAGGGGAGTATTGGGAGGGAAGGGAAGGGAGAGGAGGCGAGGGGAGGGGAGGGGAAAGGAGGGGAGAGAAGGCGAAATGCAGCCAGCGGGTAGTCACCGTTAACGTCGCATGATTTCTTTTGTTCCTCAGTATATTATCGCCAGGTGGCGCTTTTCAAAGAGAGCGTTAGAAGAAGATAGGCAGGAGTAGGGGAGCTGGAGATTGAAATAAACAGCCCATAGAGTCAAATTTGCGTGTAATTAAAGTCGGTAGGCGGCGCTGCTTCAACTTTAAACCGTCGTGTAGGTTCATATTCCGTGTGCTAAAATTTTGCATCGGCATTACATCATGCATTTAAGTAATCGGCATCGATGGGAATCCATTCAGTCCGGTTACGCAGTTGATGAATATATAGTATAGTAGTAGGAGAGTAACGTAATAATAATAATAATAATAATATAATAATGTAATAATAATATATAATACATAATAATCAGTTTTCAACGACACCCTATAAGAACGGATGATCACAAGTCGAATTCTTACATGTACATCAGCATTTAGTATTTTAGTTACTCTCCTTTGGCATTAATGGATGGATACTGCTTTTCACCACTGATGATCTTGCGATTCAACGCATTATGTATATATACCAAAAGGCAGATCAGTGTACAACTCTGCGCATGTCCATATCCCTAAACTTAGATAGGAAGAATCATATTAGTCATGGCTCTGCATACGTCAGTGTCGTCTTCGCGCTAAAAAATGTATATCGACAGTCGATTATTGGACATGGGCCTAGTCCGAACCAGTGAGGGCGAATTCTACCCCGTTCAAATTGCACCTGTGCGTGCACGTAGACTTTTACTCTAGTGCCTTATAAATACCTTACAAAAACTGCCTTTGCCAGCCTGACTGGTCTTAAAACGACTAAGAACAAAAAGTTAGGCTAATGGACAAGCGAACAATGATAACTAGGAAAGAGTCACAACCGGCGATCCCCCGCATACACGCAGAACCCAACCGACGGATTCTCATCTAGGACTGACAGTAGGCACGATTTCCATGGAAAAGTCGTCGAAGAGGGGCGAAGACGGATAAGACGCTCGCAACACACGGACCTCACGCACCATCAAGCAGTCCCTCGCAGGTGGTAGACAACGCCGCGTCCGAACAGATATGTATGTACGCCAAATTGTACATATCGCACTGGGTACCTTCATGTTGAGTTTCCGTTTCTTATCCCAGAAGAAATCTTTAGTCTTTCAAGTGGCGTCCAAAACAAAGTGAGAGTTCTTGGTCTTTTTTTGCTTATAATTATATCGTCGGAGTTAAAGCGTTCCATCCCATCCTGGTTCTGCATTGTTAGGTCGGGAGCGCCTCTGGGAGGTTTCACGAAGAGGCGCTATATAAATGTTCCATTATGAAAGGCGGAGAACGACGATGACTCAAGAAGGAGTACCCTCAATGAGAGGGGTTTGATGTTGAATAGGGCAAGTGAGGTCCTGAGCCTGGGTCCTTCCTATAAGGCCCCTCTCCTCTTCTGGAAGGATGATGGAGTCTCGAGCGGCCAGGCTATGACGTATTCCGTAGCCAAAGTACACGATACAACCTGTAACGAAAGAGCGCACAATAATTAGCGTAATGTAACTTAGAGCTATGAAGTATAACACAGAGCTATGAAGCGTAACATAGAGTAACATACTGTAGAGTTGTTAAGAGTAACATAGAGCTGATAGAATAATAGCGCAGAATAATAATAATAATAATGGAGTAATAATAATAATAATAATAATAATAATAATAATAATAATAATAATAATAATAATAATAATAATAATATCTTTTCTTTATTAAGCGCATAGACAAACGCACTGGCGCTGTACATTTACATGTTATGCAATTTAAATCTTAACTGGAGCTAACATAGAACAGACAGCCTGCAATATATGGAGCGTAACATGAAGCGTAACATGAAATGATCAAACTGTGTAAAAGTAATTAATATGATCATTTGCCAATCTATGTCTAAAAGAAATAAATAAATCTCTCCAGTGCCTCTCTTTGTCTGTGCCCCTATCTCTCTCTTTGTCTGTGTCTCGCTCTTTGTCTGTTTGGCTGTTTCTCTCTGTCTTTCTGTCTCCCTCAATGCTACCTTTCTATTACTGTGAAGCTCTGCTTTTGGCATCCTGTGTCCACGTTTCCTTGATCTTCGTATGTATCTTGCTTACCCCCGCTTCGTGTATTCTTGGGATACGTTCTGTCAATGCTTATTATTGTATGGATACGCATATACGATTATGTAAGCATGCACCTACGTAAGCATGTACTCATGTAAGCATTATAGTCTACTTATGTAAGCATATATGCCCGTAAGCATGCACTTCTGTAAGCATGCTTATGAATAAGCACATACGCATGTAAGCATGTACCTATGTAAGAAAATACGCATGTCAGCATGTACTTATGTAAGCATATACGAATATAAGCTTGTACTTATGTAAGCATGCACTTATGCAAGCATGTACATATGTAAGCATTTACTTATGTAAACACGTAAGTTTTCAAGTATATACGCATGCAAGCCTGTACTTATTTATGCATTTACTTACGTAAGCACGTACGTTTGCAAGCATAATTATACTTATAATGTAAGCATGCACTTATGCAGGCATGTACATATTTAAGCATGTACTTATACAAGCATATACATATATGTAAGCATGTACGCATGTACGTACGTATGTATGCATGTATGTATGTATATATGTATGTAAGTATGTACGTACGTATCTGTGTACTTGAATATTTACGCAGCCGTGACTTCTAAGAACGTCGGCCTAGACGCAATATAAATTATCTGCTAAATGACTTTATCGGTCCGACCCACTCCTCCTCCTTCCCTTCATTCCCTTCGTTTTCTCCTTTGTTTCCTCCATCCTTTCCCATTTTCCACCCTCCCTGGATGAAACAGCGGAGACGGATAATGCCCACCGAGAGCGATCCAGATAAGCAGCAGGACGATCGTCAATCCGCCGAAAAGGTTTACCAGACAGCAGACGACCAAGATGGCGGACAGCGCGACGCACAGCCTGATGGGATCGCAAAATGGCAGCAGCCTCGTTCCGGGCTCGTTGCGCGGCAACCGCAGCAGACGAACGACGCAGATCGACGTCACAATAAACCAGACGGACGTCACAATGCCGATAATCGCTCGATTAGTTACGGAAGTCGACGCCAGGCGGCAGACGACGGCCGCGAAAACGAGGCCGGAAGTTATAAAGACGGCGAGCAGGCGGATCGATTTCCGGTAGGAGTCGGCTGTCGTACACCGGAAGTCCAGTAGACTGTCGTCTGCTGTCAGTCCGTTGCGATGCGCCGTCTGAAGGTACTCGTCAACGACGTCATCGATGTCTGTGTCGGACGACGACGCGTCATCGGTGACGTCATCGGTTTCTGCGCTCCATCCGTCATCCTCCCTGCGATGGTCCTCTGACGTCGTTTCCGGTTGTGTGGTGTCCGGGTGAAGGTCGCTGGTTGCTTCCGGATGATCGCATCCGTTAGCTCTGACCGTCGGCGAAGATGTTGTTCCGTAGCAGGCATCCGGGTTCCGGTTTCGTCCATTCTCGTTTCCGTTCCACTCTCTCATTCGAGACCTGCGCACCGTCGACTTCCGGTTTTCGTCTTGCGGCCTGAATCGGACGGCTATGACGTCAACGATGACGACGAAATGCACGCAGACGACCGTCGCCGACGCGAGCTGCGCCAGCGTGGTCAGGTTGAGTATCATTGCGCCGATGGACGAAATAGTCCCTGCGGCTATGCAGGACCAGACGGACGGACTGGATAGGGTATCGGGTCCCAGCGACTTCCGGAAGATCCGCATCAAAAGTCCGTCCTCCGCGACCTCCTGAATGACGTCAACGGCCCGGTTCATCTGGGTGCAGAGATTCGGGAAAAGTAGGACGATGGAAACGGGACACAGGAAGTAATTCATCCAGACGACCCCCGCCGACACGTACGCCTCAGCCAATGGGCAGTCTCCAAACCAGGTCGGATGACGCAACAGCAGCGTCATGGCCGACGTCACGGCGATTAAAGCGAGCGACGCGATGCCATTGGACGAGAGAAATGAGGCGATAAGACGTCGTCTTTTCGATTGGCTGTTCGTGTTTCGACCGCGAATAACAACGCCATCTATGGAGAAGAGGAAGTACGTAGTTGCGGCTCCGGATAGGACCTACAAATCACGAGAAAGGCGTTTTATAGCGCCATTGCTTGGCCTTCGTCGATATAATTTTATAGCTGAACAGCTTCTACTCACAAGTAACTGAGCGACACAGGCAAATGGCGACGTTAATGATAGCCGTAGACTGGATTTATGCAGCACAACAGTTGGACGCCAAAGCAAGGAGGGATTTAAAAGCAGTATTTGCCGCAGATGAGACTAGTTTGGACGCCGCCGTCCAAGTCAGAAGCCGAACTGAGGCGCGTCCAATGATGAAATTATAATCACTGGGATTAGATCGGATTCCATTAGAATAGATTAGATTATAATATTAGATTGGCTAATACTAGAATGGTTCATCTGATTTGATTAGATCAGGCTAAATCACCTAAGATGAGGTCAGATTAGATTAGATTAGATTAGATTAGATTAGAGTATTTTAGATTTAGATTAGAAAGATTAGATTAGATTAGATAGTTTAGATTAGATTAAGATAAGATAGGATAGGATAGGATAGGATTGGATTGGATTGATTAGATTGGGTGGAGTGGAGTGGATTGGATTAGTGGAGTGGAGTAGAGATTAGATTAGATTAGATTAGATTAGATGGATTAGATTAGATTAGTTTAGATTAG
>JACEVL010000007.1:1070521-1088021 GCA_020284085.1 Aporrectodea caliginosa
GTGAGTGAGTGAGTGAGTGAGTGAGTGAGTGAGTGAGTCAGTCAGTCAGTCAGTCAGTCAGTCAGTCAGTCAGTGAGAGAGAGAGGCAGAGAACGAGAGAAAAAGAGAGAAAGAGAGAGGGGAGAATGAGAAGGGAGAGGACGTAGAGAATGATGACAGAGAATGAGAAGGAAATAGAGAGAGACATATGTATATATATATATATATATATATATATATATATATATATATATATATATATATATACAGGGTGGGCCAGCATAAATGCACCGACTTTGGATGCATATAACTCAGCCAAATTTTGTACATTATTTATACTTAATGCGTGAAATTAAAGATATTTCATTCTAGTATTAAAATTCAAGCACATTTGTTATTGTAGCTTAACCCTACATGATGTAGATCGTGACATAACAACAATCATCCTTTTTGCAGTAAATAGCTAATAAAATAATTCATGACAATTTTTACAGTAACTGCACACAAAAAATAAACCATATAGCCAGAAATTTGTGCAGCACAGCAAATTAATTATTAATTAGGAGATAGTCTGTTCAACTCTGTTGCAATCCTTTCTAGTCAAATGAATATTCAATATGTCTACCATGTGCTGCAACAGGGACACACGAGCAATGTTAGCGGGTGGAATAACCTACCTAGTTGTATTAAAAATGCTACAGGTTTCCCTCAATTTAAAAAACTTACTCGTGCCTATATTCAAAATAACGTATAACTAATTTGGTCTGGTTTATCGTCTTTGATGAACTCTTGTTTGTTTGTAATTTTTCTTTATCTAATAACCGATCTTATCGACAAAGTATCTCGGAGAAACTTGCCACCCACATTCCCAACTAGGGCCCCTAAACAGCGGGAGTTTTTCTCCCTTCTAGGTGTGCCTTTTGCTCTGGATTCCTTATATTACTTGTATTATTGAGTGTTACTTCTGTTTATTAGCTTAATGTTGATGTATTTCATTTCAACACCTGTTATATTTGATGAACTGGATCAATAAAAATGATGATTGATTGATTGTGTGCGCGCAGTGCGTACCGATTCGCGTGGTTTACGACGCGAAGTTCCTGTTTCATCAATTTTCTGTATCAGACGATTCAACGTATTTTTATTTTATCCTCTGTTAGGAAACTCTTTAATAATTTGAAACGCATCAAATCCCTTATCAGTTAGCAAAATTCAGATCAAAACTTGATCATCGTCTGTCAACGGCGCCATATTTCGTCACTAATAACAACAAAATATGGTACCTAGCGCTGTTCCAAATATTTCCTTAAAATTTGAAATAGTACCAGTTCGACTTTTTCAAGGCTAATACTAGAGTGAAATATCTTTAATTTCACGTATCAAGCACAAATAACTTATGAAAATTGGCTGAGTTATATGCATGCAAAGTCGGTGCATTTATGCTGGCCCACCCTGTATATATATAGGGTGGAAGGAGTTAGGGAGGGAGGGAGAAGGAGGAATAGGGAGACGAAGAAATCAGGGACAGAGAGAGAGAGAGAGAGAGAGAGAGAGAGAGAGAGAGAGAGAGAGAGAGAGAGAGAGAGAGAGTCAGACAGACAGACAGCAGAGACAGAGACAGAGATAGAGACAGAGACAGAGAGACAGAGAGAAGGAGAGAAGGAGAGAAGAGGAGGAGAGAGAAGCGAGGAAAAGGAAAGGGAAAACAGAAAATGTGATTGGACACAAAATTCATTTCCGGCAACTACAGTACTGTTGAGGATGTAAATGCTCGTGGTTGCTGCATTCAGAGTAGTAGAAATTGCGTTCGAATTCTTTGTTAGAATGGGATTAAGCGCTGCAGACTTCATCCTCTGCAGCTCCTCTCAGCTCTCGATTTCCATCATTGCTATTGCTATTATTCCCTCTTAGTGCCTTTGACAGATTCCTGAAAGGCGATATACAAAGATTTAGATAATTCAGTGAGGACATTCGTTTTGCTATATTTACACGCGGGCGACACTGCCTCTTTTCGCTTGTCCCTATACCGCAAACAACTGCGTATATTATGCGATCACCGTGTCAGACATAATAAAAGCAGCGCTATAATAACATTTAGTCGGCTGCTCGAGGCAGTGAAACAGACTCACGCAGCCAAAATGGCCGACTGCGTTGCTGGATTAAAACGATTTCATTTCTCTTATACGAACGGACGTCTTATTACGGTCACAGCGGACGTGTATGGTCATCGTTTGACCTCGTTCCAACAACGAAACCAACCGTCCCAACATCATCCGCCGGAGAAACCGTCTCCGAATAATTGGCACTCGTTTCCCGATCGTTTTACATTCGGCAAACCACGCGGTCCACCCCGCTGCGTCCGTCCGTTCGGCCGTGGGTCGACGGGTCAGAGAGGAGTCAGATCGATGCATCCAGCCATCGATCTTTGGACGAAATTGCTCCAACGCCTTTGACAGACAAAACCTAATCGACCGAAGGCCCCAGGACTCGCCTGACGTCTTCCGATATGAAATTTCTATAGAAAAGCGTGGGGGCGGTGGCGCGATATACAGTAGGGAGGGGGAGATACATTGCAAAATCGATTTGTTTTGTTCGTTCCCTTGTAGTCTCTATAGTGTAGACTCGGTCGCGTGGTAGCGTGTCGTCTGCGCCGACAGCACTCCCTTCAACACCGTACAATGCAAGTCACACGCCAAAAGTGTCTTCAATTATTTTCTTAGAGTGCTATGATTTCTGCTATCCATAGGCCTGGCCGCCTACCACTGTTAAGTTCAACAACGGACTGTCCAAAACGCGGACATGATCAGGACATTAGGTTCGACTAGGCCACTTTTAAGGTGAAATGTTTGGTTATTGAGCGTCGGACTAGGTCAGACTATAGGCTCTGAATTTCAGACCCTTTAGGGTTAGACTATATAGGCCTACCCTTTCGTCTTGGGCCAGACCGGTGCCGACTTTAGGCATAGGCGATATAGGCGGCTGCCTATAGTGGCACTTTTCAAGGGGCGGCAAATTCCGACAAAATACATGATGGTCACTTCCGTCAAAAGATGTCATTTACGAGTAAGGGGCGGCATTTCTGTCCTCGCCAGGCTCGCCTATAGCACACAATTGTCAGACTGTCAAAGGCCGCCTCTGGGCCAGACTGAGTTCTTTATGGGAAGATCAGCCCTTATAGAGGGAGGCTGTTTAAGTTAATACTACATGACAGTCCTTTAGGATCGGACTGGGCCATTAGATGGTTAGACAACGCCCTCTAAAGTCAGACATACTATGTAGGCCACTTTGTAGGGTGAGATTGGACGCCAACGCCGACTTCATCGGATTATATGGTCTTCATTTGCGTATAGTGGAGACGAATTAACACTTGAAGTAAGATACAATAGATACATATTGAAACCATTCCTATGCAAATCCGCATCGACAACAGTCCGCCACAACACGGAACGTTGCCTCGAGCAGGATTTACGACTCCCCATGCATGAACCCCGGGATCCAAATCAGGAGCCCCAGCTGGGTCTCGCGCGCCCCTTAGCAACCACGGGCATCAGACCCATAGCTGGGGACGTAATCGTAATGGCGAATTTTATATAGCTCCAGTTTTAGGGAAAACAAGAGAAGCGCTCTGGAACCTGATAACGCCAGACGACGATCGGGCAGAATGGTTTCCAGACGGTTGCAGAAAGTAGCAATGAATAACCAGGGAGCTCATGTCGCAAGTATGCATGGAAATTTAATACAGAAAGATGGGTCTACCACGGCGAAGCTACCCTGCCACAATTGAAGTTGGGCAGGTAGGAAACCGTAGGATATAGTTGTGTAGTAGTTGTCGCCAGCGGCAAAATGCGAAAGAGGCTGTTGGCCCAATGAACTTGGTTATTTGAACCTTCTTTGCTTCCATACTACAATGTAAGCACATATCCGGCTTGGCCTCTTGGATTTACCTTTCTGGCTTTTGCCCATTATCCAACATCCTGGCTCTCTCTGAATGTGCTTTACTGTAAATGTAAATGTACACTTTTTTTATAAAGCGACGGTATTGCCAATTTGCCACGACCTGCTCATTAATCGATGAATTGATCGGGTCAGAGCCTTCACCACCGCTGCCCATTAGAATAGGTAGGCTTACCACCGTATCACGTCATTTAAGCTCTCAGAGTTCGGACCGTGCTATCCCGAGATTAAAATCTCAAATAAGCGACGATCGGTATGCAAACCGGCATCAGTGTTCCTGATGAAGAAACGAATCCCGGATCTCCAGACAAAGTTGTCAATTGATGGAATTTCCCTTTCCCAAACCCGATCCACAAAATTTCTCGGTGTATGTATTGACGAATGTCTGACTTGGACTGAACATATCAATATTATTGCTGGCAAAATTTCCAGAAACCTTGGTATACTAGCGAGAATATCTTACCTTATCCCAATTCATATTCGTAGGAATTTAGGCCTATATTATACACTAATCAATCCCTATTTTGACGAAGCAGGACGTTTGGGCGCGGCCGTTTGGGCGCCGGCCGTTTGGGCGCGGCCGTTTTGGCGCCGGCCGTTTAGGCGCTGGCCGTTTGGGCGCCGGCCGTTTAGGCGCCGGCTGTTTAGGTGACACCGTTTTGGCTCGACGATACGGCTTGATTACGAGTGACACTAAATATACGGTAATGAAACCGATAAGATACGTTACCGCGTAAGGCAAGTTATTACTCCACGAGTGACACAAATCCGCATAGAGAATTCATAACAAGGCACTGCTTGGCTTTGCTTACTTACGGAGAGGCACTAATTACGTGTTACACCATACAGATATACGGTAATGAAACCGATAAGGTACATTAGCGCGCAAGGTAAGTTATTACTTCATAAGTGACACTAATCCGCATAGAGATTTCATAACAAGGCACTGCTCGGCGTTGCTTATATATATAGGCTATTCGTTACTGCTCTGCTCGTGAAGATTTTAACTGAACATTCGTGGAAAATGGAAACTGTGGAGTCGAAACGTGGCAAGGGAAAGTTCATGCACGAAGGATATTTGTACGTGTTCGATAAGTTTAATGCAGACCGTTCCAAGAAGTTCTGGCGATGTGAGCTTAAGAGCGAATGCAAGGCCCGTCTACACACCACAGCAGATAATGATCGAGTTCTGCTGCAGATGAACCAACACAGTCACGGAAGTGATGCGGCGCAACTTCAGGCTGCCGTGATCATGAGTGGAATCAAACAGAGGGCAAAAGAGTCAACGGAAAACCCGTCAGTGATCCTCAACAGTGCTCTTCAAATTTTACGTTTATTTCAAACACCATAAAATTGATATTTCTTTTCAATAAAAAAAATTAACATTTCTTATCAACTGTTATTTACTAAACGGCCGGCGCCTAAACGGCCGGCGCCCAAACGGCCGGCGCCCAAACGGCCGGCGCCCAAACGGCGGCGCCCAAACGTCACGTACCGCTATTTTGATTATGGTAATATTGTCTGGGCCTCAAACTATTCTACTAGGTTGAAATGTCTTCTGGTTCTGCAGAAAAAGCTATTAGAATTATTGCAAGAGATCCTTTTAATGCCCACACGGCATACAGATACAGAGAATATAATATTATGAACTTTGAAAATATAAATCGCTATCAACTGGGTAATTTCATGTATAAATTTGTCAATAACTTGCTGCCTGATTCATTTTCAAACTATTTTACGAAAGTAGTAGAGATGCATGGTCATTGTACAAGATCTTCTTCTGGTGGTTTATATGTCATATATGCACGCACTAATTATCGTAGATTTTCAATTTGTTGTAGTGGTCCAAAAATTTGGAATGCAGTACCGATGAGTATTCGGAATGCACCCACATACACCCAATTTAAGAAGCTGTGGAATAGTTACTTGAAGGATTAACCATACTTTATTTAACACTGTTTCATCGAATTGTTTAGATATTGATCTTAGTAAATTGCAATTTTATTATTTAGTTAAGAACATTATTGAGTTGAACCTTTCTTTCTTACATATTGATCTTCTTCGTAAATTGCAATGTTATTATTTAGTTAAGAACATTATTGAGTTGACCATTCTTTCTTTCAACTGACTAACCAGCCATAAATGATTATTGTTAAAAGGGGTGACCCTAATTAAGCGGGGCTTGTGCCCCTTTTGGGTCTTCCCTGTTCCCTAGCCAATGCACTGATATGTAATAGTCAAGTTATAATTGTTGTTAATTGTTATATGCATTGTGCTTCTGGAAATAAAAGTTGTCAGTTGTCAGTTTGTCAGTTACAAACAGAGGCGCGTTGCCGAACGCTCTAATCAATTTAGCTAATCGGGTCCATGACTATATTATAACCACCAGTGATAAGCTGGGCTGTCGCACTGCCGCAACAATTACATGTGTAATCGAGATATTGCGGCGATTTAGGCCTACATTAATGACATCGTGCTTTTCACGCGCACTGGGACATCCCATGGCACCTGAACAATTCTCCACTACAGGTAGATGTACTGTTCAATGTCCAGCCTCAGCTCAAACTTCAACGTATACGTCAGGTCGCACCTTTCCAGGTCCGTTTCAATCCATAGCCATGTTTCAGTAAATGTAAATGTACACATTTCTCGATAGTGACCGTACGACCTCGACCCTGCACGATTTTCAATAAATCGATCGGGTGAGATCCTTAACCACATGAATGAAAATAATAATAATAATAATAATAATAATAATAATAATAATAATTATGCAACACGCTAGCAGTCGTAAAAGCCTTTAAGAAGTTCCGAAAAAGCGCTATACAAATGATTAAATGTAGGCCTATACATGCAAACTGATCAGTCACTTACAAAAATCGATCTTTTACGACTGCTAGCGTGTTGCATAGGCCTAATTAGTCTGTCTACATCAGATGAGCGCGTTGGAATTTCCAAACACTGCAGCCGCAGCTTATAATATATAAAGAGCACGTCAAGCCAGGCCACCAATGCACGCTGTATACACCATGCAAATACAAACCATTCGATCGGTTCTCTGGCTTATGCTGCACCTTACTATACCCAGGTCATATCATTGCATTGAGATATTTAGGCCACGCAGACTAATGCAGAGAAATGATTTATGGAAGGAACTGCATTTTCACTTCAATTTTCTGTTGGCATGTCGCTTAGCCTAACCCGTGCGATCCGTGGTCTATTTAATGCTGTGAAACGATGAAATATGATGCCTGTGCCTTGAACCACCTTCGGGTGAATTATTTGAGGAAAACGAGAAGCAAACGGGACGAACAGAGAACTTTCCCTAGAAGGGATATTCCCAGAACTAGCGGGTAGATCGTGTGATAGAGATAGACTACGATAGGCTACATCTATAAACTACAGTCGAATGCTGAAAATTTATTTATTTATTTATTATTATTATTATTATTATTATTATTATTATTATTATTATTATTATTATTATTATTATTATTATCTTGGCAATCGTTATCATTATCGTTATTATATATACATATATATATATATATATATATATATATGCGTATATATATATATATATATATATGCATGAGCCTACTGTATTTCCATGAATAGGCTGAATATATAGATTGCACGTGTCTTATCGTTCAATGGATATCGATTGAATAACGATTGCGATTGGAAGCGACCGAGGCGCACATTGATCAGTGTCTGCAATCTGTATGCGGCACACAAAACGAACTCTTTTATTCAAGAGCTACTATCGTACACCTCCCGCCTTTTCCGGAACTCGTTTGGTGGAAAATGCAACATACGACCACCTGGGAATCTTCGCAAGTCCATAGTTGTGGTATATCTCCTATTCCAAATAGATATACTTCTACAAGTTGGAGGAAAAAGAGATCGTTTGGCCACAATCGTCGCAGGTCCACAAAAAGACTAGCAGACAACGAGCCCTTCTCGAATACAAAAACAAATATCCACGATGCCAACCAACTACATAGAGCTCTCCAAATTTCCACCCACACCAATATTGTGCAATCTCTGTGGATATATGTCCCACAATCTGTCCCAACGACACTTGTATAGCGAAGCCCCGCGAGCGGGGCGTTGGAATGCGTACTCGAACCAGTACAGCCTTGTATAGCGAAGCCCCGCGTTGGAATGCGAACTCGAACCAGTACAGCCTTGTATTTCGAAGCCCCGCGTTGGAATAGAGTAGAGAAATAGTACTATTCGAGGTGTCCCACGAAACATTGCTAGTGCGTATTGTCGGCAGCCATACTCTCCTTCTTCCAAGTCCATTGTCCTGGCGCAGTCTTTTGCGATTGGGGATGGGGCGACAAACATGCGAGTCTTGGCTTCTTCCAGTTCTTGCTTTGCTATTTCGCTGCAGAATTCCTGGGTTTTGTCGGCTAGTTCTTGCAAAACCTTCTTTTTTCCAGGCGTTGGTGCCACAACTACTACAATTGGGTTCCAGAAAATGGTGGTTGGAGGTCCATAGATTTCTTCGTTCTCTTTTGTGGTGGGTAGAAACGACTTCTGTGGTAGAATATCGATATATAGTCTGCACTCCTTGTTTGCGGGTAGGTAGCATATGTTTTTGTTTTTTGCCTGCTCTATCTGGAAGTCGTCTGCACATCCTTCGAGAATCTTCGAGAGTGCTTTGGTGGCCCATACAACTATTGGCTCCCCCTCGTCGTCGTTTGCTGCGTGTTTGCGAGGTGCTAGAACAACTCGAATACCTTCGACGGTCTGGCGGGCTGGAAAAGTTTTGTAGCACTTGTTTGGACAAATATATCCAAGAACTTGGCAGCACCATGTCTCGGATTTTGCTAGATCCGACACCTTCTTTGTTGGTCCTTGTAGCGCAGATACTACTTTCTCGTATCTTTGGATCGAAAGCGCTTTGTTTCGCTTCTGGATCTCGACAAAGGCACGCATTTCTTCCAGCTCGGTCTTTCGTCTTTGGTATTGTTCTTTCTCGCGGAGGATTCGTTCCTCTCGAAGATCTACAGCTTGTTGTCGCCATTCGTGTGCCAATAGAGCGTCTTCTATGTCCCGCAAGCGCGCCTCTCTACCAGCCTTCGAAAGCATAGAGATTTTTCTGCTCGTTGCTACTTTCTGTAGTTCGAATTCGGACTGTTCGACACCGATGGAGTGGGTCTTCTTTTTTCTCCAAATCCACGAAATATGCAGAGTTTCTGGAAGAAGTATTGCCGGATCTGGTGCGCCTTCGTGTAGTTGCATTGGCATTTTGCTGGCAGCTAGAATTGTCCTAGAATCCTGGTCCTTGGTGTAGCATTGTAGAGGTGCTATCTCGATATTTTCCGGTTCGATAGAAAGTATGTCTATGCGGAAGATGGGGCAGGCGCGAAATCCGAAATCTCCTGCGGCCCAAGAAACGGCTCTCTCCCATTTTTTGTCGTCTTCCATAGTAGTCTGTGTTGGGGAGATTCGTATACCCGCGACTCTGCCGGTTCTCGTATGGGCATACCAAGCTACATAGATTTCGCCTTGCGGACGATTGGCCAAGACAAGGCATCTATCTAGACCTGCAGCGAGGTTCCTCCATTGTTGTTCCGGGGTTTGCACGACGAATAGTCCATCGTTGTTCGGAGATACCAACTCTAGTACCTCGTCTACAACGGTTTTGGCGGTGTCTGTGGAGAGTTGGTCGCCGAAACATCCGTATAGCGATACCTCGATTCGTGTGCATCCTCTTTCTTGTACATCTGGGTGGTGGAAGGTTTTGCGAAGATGTTCGTTTGGACAATCTACATATTCGGAGAGATGGGCCCCAATTGTAGCTTGGACATCTCCCGCCTCGAAATTCGAGACAATTTTGTTGTAGATTTTTGTGCGAGTGGTGCTACCATTTGGGGTATTTTGGATCCATGTGCAGACATGGTTTCCGACGCTGTTGGTGTTGTCCAAAATTGTTGGTCCTTCTTTGTAGCACATCGCGCTGTAGAAATCGCCTTGCTCTCGAAAGTTGTGTGTCCTGCATAGATATTCTACGAGGGTTTTGCGATCGAGGACACCGGAGAAGTCTTGGGTGTAGTCGATAGAATATAGCCCATAGCCATGGGATAGGAGCTGCCTCTCGAATGTTGGTAGTGCCGCTTGCAATTCCTCTATGGGAATCTCGGAAACATCTACCTTTGCCACAAATAGGCCGACTGGTTCTTTGCCCTCGTATAGTTCCAGCCATTTCGTTTTGGCTGCACAGTCCGTATTTTCTTCGATTTTTGCGACTGTGGCACGAATTGTGCTACCGGCTTCCTTGTGGAGGGCAATGGTTTGGAGGAGGTTGGTTGGTATGCGACGACAAGCACCATCGTCTGTTTCGCCCATTGCTGTGCGCACCGCAAGTACAACACGAGACAATATGTTCTTTGCAGAACCGGTATCTCCCGTGGTACATAGAATTTGTCCTTTGGTTTCCACGATGTCTTCCTTGCGAAGATAGCCAAAAACATATATATCGTCTACAAATACTGGAAGACCGTCTAGTGGGCGAAGGTGTGTGCTTCCCCTGTGTTTGGCTAGGTAGTCGACTCTGGAAATGTCCGACAAGAGGTTGTTCTCGTAGGCATTTTCGACCAATAGGTGGTGCGATATCGACTTCTTGGTTCGAATACCTATACTCTCGAATGTTGCTTGCACAGCCATTGTACTCTTGTGTGTACTTTGGAATACTGTATCTCTTTGTTTGTTTCCGACAACTGGCATACAAACGAAATATCTATATTCTCTTCGACAACTATTTGTCCAATTGGTTGTTTCGACGACGAGTAGTTTTGGAATTTGTACTATTGTACTTTGCACTACTATATCTCTTTGTTTGTTTCCGACAACTGGCATACAAACGAAATATCTATATTCTCTTCGACAACTATTTGTCCAATTGGTTGTTTCGACGTAGTAGTTTTGGAATTTGTACTATTGTACTTTCCGACAACTGGCATACAAACGAAATATCTATATTCTCTTCGACAACTATTTGTCCAATTGGTTGTTTCGACGTAGTAGTTTTGGAATTTGTACTATTGTACTTTCCGACAACTGGCATACAAACGAAATATCTATATTCTCTTCGACAACTATTTGTCCAATTGGTTGTTTCGACGTAGTAGTTTTGGAATTTGTACTATTGTACTTTCCGACAACTGGCATACAAACGAAATATCTATATTCTCTTCGACAACTATTTGTCCAATTGGTTGTTTCGACGTAGTAGTTTTGGAAATTTCGTATGGTGCCTAGTGGGGTTGTGGCGACACTTTGTACTCGTGCGGATATTGGCTAGGGCTGGTGTAGACATCGGGCAGCCATATCGTGTACATGTAGATCTTGTCTCGGATTGGTATGCCGGTGTAGACCTTGGTCTGTGTTGGTGTATCTATTGGAAAAATTTGTGTTTTGGGCCTTGTCTCGTGGTTTTGTTGGTATTTTGGATTTTGCTCTTGCGTTTGGCTGGGGCATCGGATTTGGCCTTGGTTTTCGTTGGTATATCGGGTTTGGTCTTGGCTTTTGTTTGGTATTTCGAGTTTGGCCTTTGTTTCGGTTGGTCCATCGGGCTAGTCTTGGGTTTTGTTGGTATTTCGGGCTAGTCTTGGTGTGGTTGGTATTTCGGGGTTGGTCTTGGATTTGGTTGGTACATCGGGTTGGTCTTGGTCTTGGTTGGTACATTCGGGGTTGGTCTTGGATTTGGTTGGCATATCGGGTTTGGTCTTGGTTTTTGGATGGTACATCGTGTTTGGGTTTTGGATGGTATATGCAGTTTGGTCTTTGTTGGTATATCGAGTTTGGTCTTTGTTTTGGTTGGTACATCGAGCTAGTCTTGGTTGGTTTTGGTTGGTACATCGGGCCAGTCTTTGTTTTTGTTGGTGCATATAGTTGGATTTGGCCTCGGTTGGTGTATCTAGTTTGGGTTGTGTTTTGGTTGGTGTATCGGTTTGGTCTTGGTTTTGGCTGGTATGTCGGTCTGGTCCTGGATTTTGATTGGTGCATCTAGTTTGGGTTTGGCTTCGGATGGTATATGGAGTCTGGTCTTGGGTTTGGGTTGGTGCATCTAGTTTGGTCTTGGGTTTGGATGGTATGTCGAGTCGGGTCTTGGTTTTTGGCTGGTACATTGGGCTAGTCTTGGTTTCGGTTGGTGCATCTAGTTTGGCTTTGGTTCTAGTTGGTATATCGAGTCTTGTCTTGGTTTTGGTTGGTACATCGAGCTAGTCTTGGTCTTGGTTGGTACATCTGTTTGGGATTGGTGTTGGTTGGTATATCGTGTTTGGTCTTGGTTTCGGTTGGCATATCTAGTTTGCCCTTGGTTTTGGTTGTGCATCGAGTTTGGTCTTGGTTTTTTGGTTGGTATATCGGGCTAGTCGTGGTTTTGGTTTGTGCATTGGGCTGGTCTTGGTTTCGGTTGGAACATCTAGTTTGGGTTTGGTGTTGGTTGGTATATCGAGTTTGGACTTGGTTTTGGTTGGTGCATCTAGTTTGGGTTTGGCTTTGGTTGGTACATCGGGCTGGTCTTGGTTTCGGTTGGTATATCGGGCTAGTCTTGGCTTTGGTTGGTATATCGGGCTAGTCTTGGCTTTGGTTGGTATATCGAGTTTGGACTTGGTTTTGGTTCTCGTTTCTTGCCCCATCTTGGCACTATATTTCTATGTAGAATTGTGGTTGTCGAAACCCGGTTGTTCAAAAATAAAAATGCGCTCTACTAAACCCTCGTATGGTAAATCGATCACTTACTGGCTCCCTGCGCTGGCTCCCTGTTCTAGTTTCGGCCTTTCTTTTTAGCCTGCAAGCCTCGAATCGTAAATCGATCACTTATTGGTTCCCTGCACTGGCTTCCTGCGCCAGCTCCGGCGTTACGACTACTACTCCGTTCATTGTTAAAACTGAGATAAGTAATTTTTTAAATATATACAAAATTCCCCTTTCCAGATCTGTTTTAATCCACAGCTATGTGTCCGTAAATGGAAATGGAAATGTACGCGTTTCTCGATAGTGACCGTACGACCTCGACCCTGCACGATTTTCAATAAATCGATCGGGTGAGATCCTTCACCACCTTAATGAGTGCCCTAAAGAAGTTCTGAAAAAGCGCTATACAAATGATAAAATGTAGGCCTAACATGCAAACTGATCAGTCGCTTACAAAAATCGATCTGTTACGACTGCTAACGTGTTGCATAATTAGTCTGTCTACCTGAGATGAGCGCATTGGAATTTCCACACACTGCAGCCGCAGCTTATAATAGGCTATATAAGGAGCATGTCAAGCCAGGCCACCAATGCACGCTGTATACACCATGCAAATACAAACCATTCGATCGGTTCTCTGGCTTATGCTGCACCTTACTATACCCAGGTCATATCATTGCATTGAGATATTTAGGCCACGCAGACTAATGCAGAGAAATGATTTATGGAAGGAACTGCATTTTCACTTCAATGTTCTGTTGGCATGGCGCTTAGCCTAACCCGTGGTCTATTTAATGCTGTGAAACGATGAAATATGTTGCCGGTATCACGAAATAGAGTATCCGTCCTAGGACTATCCGGGGATGTATGAATGTATCCCCGGATGGAATAAACCGGTTTAGAGTATCCGGGGGGTAAACCATTCTATCCCCATCGTCATACGCGTCACGATAGCCTCGACGAAAATCCAGTCAAAATCACCAAAAACGAAGTAAATTAATTTCAGGTCGACGTATAAACTAAAGATACGCAATTTAAAATGTTATGTGTACAATAAATCCAAACAGTACGACTGAATACACTTGGAAACCGCCAAAAATGCAAACTAAACTGAATACTCCATTTCGCTAAGGGGGATACTCGTGTATTGGGGATACTCTATTTCGTGACACCGGCGCCTTGAACCACCTTCTGGCGCAGAATATCAGGAAAATGAGAAGCAAACGGGACGAACAGAGAACTTTCCCTAGAAGGGATTATTCCCAGAACTAGCGGGCAAAAGATCGTGTGATAGAGATAGGCTACGATACATCTATAAACTATATAGACTACAGACATTTTTGGGAAAACTATTTATTTATTTATTTATTATTATTGTTATTATTATTATTATTGTTTATTATTATTATTAGTGTTTATTATTATTATTATTATTATTATTATTATTATTATTATTATTATTATTATTAGTAGTAGTAGTAGTAGTATTATTATTAGTATTATTATTAGTATTATTATTAGTATTATTAGTATAATTATTTTCATTATCGTTATGGTTATCGTTATCGTCATTATTATTATTATATATTTGCATGAGTGTAGGCCCTATTTCTGTGAATAGGCTGAATACAGATTGCACGTGTCTTATCGTTCAATGGATATCGATTGAATAACGATTGCGATTGGAGGCGACTGAAGCGCACATTGATCAGTGTCTGCAATCTGTATGCGGCACACAAAACGAAATCTTTTATTCCGACGTCATTCATCAAACGTCTATTGTTGTACCAAAATCCATCTTCCCCGCCTTTTCCATTCTTTCTCCTGCAGTCCTTGTCTGTGTCCCTTCCGCTGTCTCTCCCTTTATGTGTTCCTCTAAATCTCTCATGCTCTTATTATGCGCATTGCTAACGTTAACATGCGTTGTCGCTCTAAGTTGGACGCATCGTTAGTTGCATCTATACCCTATCATAGACCTGGTTCAGGAACTCTGAACATGGCGTAATCTTTCAATTCCGGATAGGAATCCGTTGTTCCGGCTCTATTCGTGTGTGCGTGAGCTTTCCACTGGTGACTGTCGCCAAGTTACCTTATAGCCCGCATTCAGCTCAAAGTCTTTGTTTTGGTCCCTAAGTCCAAGCTGGATTTTGCTCCGAAATATCTCAGAGATATCATTCGCTGTCCTAATTCTGTAGATGGCCTACTCTCCGACCTCTCCGCTCTTTGGACCGGCTTGTTCCCATTGTCCCGCAAACTAGGACCACTTTGGCTCAAATTAGATCATTTTCCACCATTGGGCCTGCCCTGTGGAACGTCCTCCTCTCCTCTTTACCTGTTTCCATTCTTTCTGGATCTGTTCCTACATCTCTCTCTTTCTCCTCAAAACCTATTTCTTCTCTCGGGGTATACTCGCAACACTGGGAGCGCTACTAAATGGCCACTGCTGTAAGCGGCGCTATATAAGTTACTAATTACATCACAAACACTGTGAATATCAAAGTAAACACTGCGAGCGTGACAGTAAAGATACTGGATCACAGTAAAAAAAACACTATCACAGTAAAAAAACACTATCACAGTAAAAACTGTGAATATCCCAGTACAGCACTGTGCAGCTATTGCATCACAGTAAAAGCAGCATCGATATCATATTAAAAACACACTGAGTATCACAGTAAACTCTGCGAGTATCACAGTAAAAGCAGCGTGAATACCGCAGTAAAAGCAGTGCCTATCACAGTAACACCGAGTACCACAGCAATTTACTTGAAATTACTTATAGCGCTAAAACGGCGATTGGCGCTGACACTGCAAACATCCAGATAACACTTTGAATGTCAGATCCAGATAACACTTTGAATGTCAGAGGACCACAGTGAGTTTGACAGCAGTTTAGCGTAAAACCGCTCTAAGGCCATCGACGTTAACCTAATCCTGGCGTCCGCCCATCGAGTGTCGCCGTTGGAGAACTGCTGGCAGCAGGCCAAAAGAACATCGAATGCACCTGCTTGCACGCAACGGTTGCCCGCGTCGTTTCCGCCATCGCTAATTAGACGGGAGACGGAAGAAGGGAATTAATTGGATTAAGAGGAGGGAAAAGTGATTAATTGGCTGTGTGCCTATATGCTGAAGGGCGCTTCCCGCTTTTGGCTGCGTGGCAACGCACTGCATGAAAACTGTAGCTAATTAATCACATGCTTAATTACCCATAGATAATGATTTTTCTTACTATTTAGAATATAGGTCTATTCAAAAACCGACTGACATGTCATTAGAATAATTACAAGCTTCATCATCTGCCTTCAATAAATTCGCCTGGCTGTAAGAATATCGATTTGATTACAACAATGGGCCTTTTTTCTTAGATACAAGCTAAGCAGGACGTAACTAACAGTGGTCTACGTGGGCTTAAGCTCCCGAAACGAGGCTGAAGCCCCCCAAATAAATCAAGCCCCAGGACCCACAATAGGCTCGTGCTACCACATTCGCCATGCTCAAGGCTTAAGCCCCCTCCAAGCGAAAAGTCCTATACGTTATTGAAGCTTAGCCCTAATCGTCCGCAGAATCTACTCTTTTGGGAACCGGATTTTCTTCGTAAATAAATAATTGGTTGGCGTATTTTTTTTATAGAATATGCTTTAATTAAGTCCTTGCGTGATAGTTGAGTGGTTAGCGTGTTGGACTATCAGCCCAAACGTCCGGAGTTCAAAACCCCACAAGACTTAAGTGCATCAAAGAAGGTTGTTTCAGCCTTTGACGATATAAAGACAGTGAAAACCTCGATTGTAATCGGTCCCCCCATTCTCGGTCCCCAGAGCTCTAGGCCTGTAGACAAATCAAGGTCTAAGAAACCTACAAGTAAGTAAGTAGCCTATAGTTAGGCTTAGTGCAAGACAAAAGTTCACATCTGACAGAGTAGACAATTGATGCTAAATACCATGCGGAGATTAGGTGCATAAGGAGGAGAACGAGGAGATGAGGAGCCTAAGGAAGAGGATATGAGGAGCAGGAAAAGGAGAAACGGAGGAGAAGATGAGGAAGAGCAGAAGTAAACAAATTGATGCATTAGAAATGGTAAAGATGAAGAGGAAGAAAGAGTAGAAAACGGAGAATGAGGCAGAGGATGGAGAAGAGACGATGAAGATTAGCAGAATGAGAATGAAGAAGAGAGCCAGAATGAGGAAGAGAGCAGAATGAGAAAGAGGAAGAATGAGGAGGAGCAGAATGAGGAAGAGGAGCAGAATGAGGAAGAGAGGCAGAATGAGGAAGAGGATCAGAATGAGGAAGAGGAGCAGAATGAGGAAGAGGAGCAGAATGAGGAAGAGGAGCAGAAGGAGAGGAGCAGAATGAGAAAGAGGATCAGAATGAGGAAGAGAGGCAGAATGAGAAAGAGAGGCAGAATGAGAAAGAGGATCAGAATGAGGAAGAGGATCAGAATGAGGAAGAGGAGCAGAATGAGGAAGAGAGGCAGAATGAGGAAGAGGATCAGAATGAGGAAGATGATCAAAATGAGAAAGAGGATCAGAATGAGGAAGAGAGGCAGAATGAGAAAGAGGATCAGAATGAGTCAACTGCGACCTCATCTCCTCCTCTTCCTTAGGCTCATCATCTCCTCTTCCTACGAGAAGAAGCAGAATGTAGCGAGAAGGAACTAGAGGACTTGGAGACTGTGGTGGTGGAGGAGAAGAAGAAATGAGAAGGACGTGGAAGAGGCAGAAGAGGATGATGTGGAAATTGAAATTCGCAAGAAGACAGAGAACTTGACACGATGAAAGAAGGAAGCATGGACGCCTGCAGATGAAAGCCCGAATCTGATTAATTTACGATCTGAAGAGGATGCTGTTTGACTTACTCT